>JACXGJ010004075.1:0-48421 GCA_016801105.1 Esox niger
CACACACACACACACACACCCACAGGCACACCCATCAGATCAAAGGTTTTAGTAGATAATACACACCCTATTAGGAACTAGAGGACTCTAGTTCACATGAAGATTTAATTCAACACTGACAGAGTTTTAATTCCCCCGTTCTCCTTCTGTTCATCGGCTGCACCAGACCTTGTTAGACAGGTGTGCGCCCATGCTGACCCCTGAACCAAAACCTTTGGTCCTCTGCCTGTAAGGCTGACAGAGCTGATATGTAGTCTGATTTCATTGAAACACACAGTGCACACGTTGACAGCGGCACACCACACACGCACACACACACACACACACACACACGCACAGAAACACACCGCTTCTTCAGGAGCCAGAGTCAGGGAGGGGGTGGAGTCAATAGTCAATGTCAGAGCCTGGAAGCCTTGTGACGATGAGCAGACAGCCTGACTGGAGGTTGGCACCATGATTACAATGACCTGGAAAACTACTGAGGGGGTGAGGACAGAAGGGGCCAGCACACCCCACACCACACACACACACACACACACACACACACACACAATCACTAAATAGGACTAAATACAAGCTTGCAAACACTGGGGGCCAGATGGACTGGATCAGCACAGGTTTTAAGAGCCCAGCAACATACCCTTGTTGACAGCTCAAGGCCTGGATGTTTGTATTAAGCACTGGTGTGAACACTAGCCTCACAACTAATTGAACATTGATATCATCAAGGCCATAACCTCTATCCTCTTAGTTTGTGCGATATAACAACTTAAGTCAAATTGTATTGCAGGTTTTGACTAACAGTCAAAGGCATTAAAGGCCTACTTATTGGCTGTTTTCCAACAATGCAAATGCGGATAGAAAATGGTAACATGAACACTAGATACAAAGGAATAGATCCAAAGTAATAAGAGTACCAGTAGCTACGCTAATTCCAGCAAGTACCCGGTCAGTGTGCTGAAGTGTATCTAACAGCAGACATGGCCGTAATAGATAGATAACAGCAGTAGTGTTGTATGTGATGAGTGTAAAGTGTGTGTTTGTCAATCTAAGTGTACATGTAGTCCATACTGAAGGAGGACCAATGTGGATAGCAGGATGGCCGTTTCATAATAATTTGGCCATCTTGGGGGTAGAAGCTGTGCAGGCTCCCAGTAGTTGCAGTATTGACTTGAGACCCTGGTTCTATTTAGAATGACTGCTATTTGGTGGTATAGATAACAGTATGTGGTTTGGTTGTCTGGGCTTTACATAAAATTTAATAATGTCTCAAATTGTGGATAAAGTTACTATAGTAGCTACAGTATGTGTGTGGGTCAGGAAGTTCTAGCCCCTCACTTATACCTGCGAGAGAGCAACTCCACATAATACTCAGTAGGTTGACTGAGTTAAACACAAATGGTCATTATTGAAGACCCAATGTAAAGTATATTGCATTCCCAACCCATTGAGGTGAAATTAGGCCCACTTACTGCCTTATTGTCTCTGACAATGAAGATAAATCTCCATTCTCATCGAAAATCCTCTCAGGGAAGGCAACATCGCTAACACACTTTCATACTCAGTCTCCCCAAAATGACTGTAATTTAGCTTTCCCACTCATTCTTGACCCCAGAACATAAAATTCATTATCATACGCCAAAAGAATAAATCTGGACTACAAAAAAGTAAAAAAGCCCATCAGAGCTGGTGACACAGGTAGTAGATCTTAGCTGGCACTCAGGTGTGACTGCATGCGTGAGCGAATCAGGTGTTAAAATTGGAATTAGCTGCTCTCCTGGCTAACAACACATACATCACCCTAATGCAGTTCTGTCATCCACTGCTTTCCCCTTAATCAGGGCGCATCTGTGTTCTGATGGCGTTGCCTGGTCCTCTGATAGCAGACAAACACAGGACAGACAGGAAGCCTCGGCTGGGAACACTATGTTAATGTGTGTGTGCGTGTGTATGTGTGTGTGTGTGTGTGTGTGTGTGCCAAATAATTTTTTTTGCAGTCATCGGGCATCTGTTTTACAGTAATTGAACCACAGTTAAGGTGTTGCATATTATCTTTCGCAGTCATTTTTTTTTGACGGTAGGCTTTTACAGTCGTATGGTTGTTTACAAGATATTAAGGGTCACTTAAATATCAGTTCCATTCTGACATTCCGATTACAATCATTGTTTAATTCATTAATGCTGGATTTAGAATTTTCTGGACTGTGGTCTAGATTGGTTCAACGGCCCAAGCTAACTCTTCTGGTGCACATACTGTATACTGCTGCCAAATTGGTTCAAATCCGGCCCAAATTCCTTTCAGCCCGAACTCTCTCCTTTAGCTTTCACCCCTCTCCTGTTCAAGAAAATATAAAATGCCTGAAAGAAGGATTTTAATTTGCAGAACTGGAACTGAAAAGTAACTGCCACCCTGGAAGGCATAAAAGTTGACAATCCCCTTTTCAACAATCAAACTGTCTATAGTGTGTTTATATGGGAGACGTGTTTCGCAAGTACTCAAATCTATCCGTTGGCCTTTAAACAAGAAACTATCTGAGGGGGTGGAATAAAAACCCCGGCATATGACATGCAGATAACATCACAAGTGTAACTAACGTGTTACTTACAACTCACACGCAAAGTCTATTCCACTGGCACACATTCTTTGTTTCCATGGATTCAAAAGAAATTCTGTCAATCAGGAGGTGTGATCATAATGTTTTAGTCTACGCTTATGCCTCTCAGGTAGGTGGATTTCAAATGGCCATAAACAGTCTCTCCGTTTCCATAGCCACTGGTTTCTGCAGCTCTCTTTCTCCTCCTGCAATGGATAAAACGGTTGCCCTTTTACAAAATCCTTTTGTTCTAAGTTAATGAAAACATTGCGTCCTATTTCACAGCTCGGGCGAAGTCGTCCGTGTCCTCACCGCAGCGCTGACCGCGACGCTCTGTGAAGTGGTCTCAACTGAACAAGGATCATAAGCTATTTCCATTTGTTCAGAAAATAAACGACAAACGACAGAGTGGATGCCTCATTCCCTGTATGGTGCACAGCTCACCTACGTGCCGGAGTCAAACGGAGCGCGCTCAGGCAGTATGGAATAGGTCGCCATTTCACATGCATAGACTTCCCATCTGCCCGCACTCTAAAAGACACATGACAGTTGACAGAGACGGCGCTTAGCTGGTCTGTTGTCTGCCTCTCCATCCCCAGTTGAGCACCGTCTTCCTGCCAGTCACAGCTAACACATCTGACCGCGCTATGGCTCCATCTGCAACAGGGTGCCCAGGGATTATCAGCTATCAGTCCCCAGGTCTCCACTGGGGCCACGTCTCAGCTCATCTCTCTCCTTCTGCCCAGCGCAGCACCTCAGCTCAGCGCTCCACTGACTGTTATAATTGAGGCCAGTTTCATTCCCTACAGTACGACCAGGATGACATCTTTCTCCTTCCTCCCCTCAGCCGCTCAATTATCAATGCCCAAAACCTTTCCCTAGGTCAATGAGACAACTACTACTTTGCATTTACGTGGCAGTTGGTCAGTTTGTAGCGGTAATGTTGTGGAATGAAAGACAGCGCCACACCTACTGTTAGGAAGACGCACTGAAAGGTGTTAAAATGTGTTGTCACTGAATGCAAAACAGGAACAAAGAAGTCAGCTTTCCTCTTTACCTGAAAGAGACAAAGATCAACATTTTTGTTTTGTTTTAAAGGTTTGTCTTGGTTTAGACGTGTTCTCCCTCTATGATCACACTGCGTTAAAGTTGTAGACGTTAGAGACCCCGACACTGCTAAAAGCAACTGACAAGCTGTGATGAATGCATTATTCTCTTTATGCTCTTAGAACATGCTTTTACAGGCTACACCTTTTTAAATACACAGATACAATTGACAGAATCTGTTTTGCGAACGTAAGATATTGCTGGGAAGTCAACAATCATCAAAAGGCCCAACGAAAATCCCCAGAAAGACAGAAATATATGGAGGAAGACAAAGTTTGTCCCATTCGGAATGTAAATTCACAATCTCCTTCAAATCACTACGTAACTGTACACACAACCAGAATCTGATTTGGTGTCACACTGTAACTGCCGGACAACATACAGAATCAAAAGAAATCTCCAAAGAGGTTATATGAGAGGAATCTAAGATAAGATATTGAGAACTGAGTATATAATATAAATGCACATGCTGCTGAGGTAAACTGATTCAGTAAAGTATATATGGATGAAAGAGATGGGTGGAGTTTTGAATGCAGTATAGTGCAGAAATTTAGTTAATAGTTTGGAGGTGTCTTTATTTGAGTATAGAGTCTCCGTGGGACAGAAGACCAGTGGCTCGGGCCACGGCACGGGGAAAGAAACTGCTCCGGTGGCTAGATTTTGGGGGATCATTATTGACCTGAACTGCATGTCTGCCCTCACCTCCTGCCGGAGAAACATTTTTGGAACATTGGGTTACCAGGGTGGGAGGGGTCAGCAATCATCTTGCCTGCACGCTTCCCCACCCTGGCGGGAACTTGATGGAGGGCAGGTGACAGCCAGCGACCCCTTCCGCGGCCGACACAACGGCTTGATGTTTTCTCTGCGACAGGCCAGGGCAGACTGAGGGAATCTACTTGGGGAATCAATGTTGTTGAGGATGGACTCTGTGATTCCTGCGTGAAGGTGGATCCAGTTTGACCAGGAGATGTTGGGGTTTAGAAGGCGTGAAGATTAGAGAGCATGCATCCTCGGGATGCTGCAGAGCTGAGGGGGGTATAAAATAATGTTAACCCGTGCAGCGGGTGTTGTGTGCGTGACAGATGTGAGAGGAGTAAAAAGGGGAAATGTCCTGGTGATTGAGGGGCCTTTTTAAGTTAATCTGCAGTAGATCTGGTTAGGTTTACGCCTAGTCAATTACAACAAAGCAAACATGGTGTCAGCCGGATACATTTCCAGACAGTTCATTCAACCGCTTCTTCACCTTGATTTAGAACTTTTGTTCCTTGACAATTTATGATTTTTGCTTTTACTCCAACCTCTCTATTGAGGGCTGTATACCTGCTCTTGGGCTCCTCCACTTTGGCACAACGGCAAGCTCAGTGGGGCTTCCACTTTGTCACAGCAGTGGATCCTACGATCAACAGTGAACCATGGCTTGATGTTGCTGGGTAACACAAACCTTTCTAATGGGATGCAGACCCTGTCAGTGTAGTTGTGTATGTTGTCCTTGAATATGACCAAATACCATATCTGGTGTCAAGGCCATCATTTTGCTCCTTTGTGGCCTTTTGTCAGTTCATTTCCGCACAGTAAGTTTAACAGGCTTTGCAGTTTTACGTCTCTGTCTCTATGCAAGGATGAGCTGATGATTTGAAGCACTCACAAGGTCTGACATCCCGGGGGGGCGGGGGGGGCATGCATGGCATTGTGGAAAACACCTTTATTAGTGCTGTAAACATGACAGAGCGTTTTATTGTCTTGTTGGTCACCAGGTGCCTGCATCTGGGAAGACCATTAGGCTTGTGTGGTTAATATCCCCCATCATGGCCAATCTCGATATTTTCTCTAAAACACAGTGATCTAATCACCTAGTAGTAGTAGTAGTAGTTGCAGTGTGGACACACAGGCCCTTGTTGCAATTCCAGCCCAAATCACTGAGTTGATTATGCAGAGGAATAGTATGGTTTGCAGTGGATACAAATTTATTTCAGGCAGTGTTTTGACAGTATAATGACATAATTGGCATAAAGTCACACACACCAACTACAGATCAACTGTTTAACTTGAAGTGAGCTTTGGGAGAAGCGTCTTGCTCACTTCTCTCTGTTGTTGCGATAAGTACAATACAATCAGTGAATCTCTCATTACAAGAGCAGCCAATGGTAAAATGTGATTTAAAAAGGGTCAATAAATCTGGAAATGTGGTGTAAAAGCAATTCTATCTGAATTCTCAATTGGCTTCCACACTTAGATCGAAATAACACCCTTTTGACAATTATGATAATGCTTTTTCTATGTTAAAACATTTCTGGACTTGCACCCTGGTAAAGAGGGATGGAGTTCTTGACCCACATCATGGAGTCCAAATGCAATCTGTTTATACCGACCAATAACTGTTTATCAGAGTAGAAAGGTGGGTTCTATCAGCCAGGGCTGTGTGTAAATGTTTTCAAATGTGTATCTCAGAGCACCAATCCGATATGACTGCATTTCAAGGGCCAAAGGAGGCTTATGGAAATAATGAAGAACATTCATTTGTAGGTATTTTCATGAAATAAACACATTGATTTATTAAAAATACAGTGATGTTTAAAAAAATAAAATAATGACAGACTGCTTGGATGCCTTCATTCTGAATACTAACAATAAATGAATAAGACCCTGTGTGGAATGTATCAGGAGAACCGTATGGCAAAATGTGCACAAACTGTACATAGAAATGTGATGACATGCTGTACCTGCACCTGAACGTACATAAGCTAAGGTATAGAAATGTCCCATTGCGTTCATGCAAAACACAGTAGCTGTACTGATAAAGCATTTGTGTCTATAAACAGAGAGGTTGAGACTGTGGTGAATGTGTTAGGAATATAGGTCAACTCTATCTAGCACATGCAAAATACATTACTATGATTTATTGACATGATTAGGGGTTATTTATACCTGGCCTACATTTGGGCAATGATGCGACCCTATTTAACATGAACAACAGTCAGAGTCTTCACTGTCACCATTGTTTTTAACACTGTTCTGTTCTCTTGACATTCCTAAATTCGCATGTATTAAAGAGCAAACACACACACGCACACGCACAGAGAGAGAGAGAGAGAAACACTACTGACACTCATCACTGACCCAATTCCTCATCAAGTACAGTAATTCAATGTCAGCCCTCAGGCTAAGGGGAATAGAGCTTAGTCTTCCAATAACAATAACCAGACTACACAACGTTCACCCCGGTAAACCCACAACGTCTGGGTCGAAGCGGCAGTCTGCGCCTCACTGTCTAGGTCCTCAGTACGGCATGCAGCGGAGACATAAAGGGAAAGATACCGGGCGGGTACGGGCTGGGTGAGGTGTCCTATCCCGTAACCCATTCCTGGTGGCATTTCGCCGCATGAAACATGTAGCTGGAGGAGCTGCTGAGGTTGATGATCTCGGTGGTGTGTGTGTGTGTGTGTGTGTGTGTTTGGTCCACCGCCAGAATCCCTACCCCGTTATTTCCCAGTATGCATCAGCAGGCAGGGCTCCAGTCACTAAGCGCAGGAAGACAAATTAGGGTGGGTGCGACTTGAGTGCGCTTCTCTCTCCCCTTCCCATCCCTTCCCAGCCTCCTCCAGATGGACCTAATTAAAGCATTAGCCAATGAGGGGGGGCTGATGGCTCCATTAGGGGCCATTTTGGGGCTTAAATAAACTGAGCAAATAAAGCTTCTGCGTTCAAAATTTCAGCCTCTGTTGGTTGGAGTCGTTCATGCACTATTTACCACCGTGGAGCCATAAAGGGAGGCAGGGGGAAGCGGAATGAGGGAAAGCCATCAGGACCGTTTGTATATTTATCTTTTCTTTTTTTGTGTTTTTACAACACAAGGGCATTTTATCTCTGGGGTAGGGGTGATGTACTTCGGCTGCAGCACCTCTGAGCCTCTGTGGTGAACGGAGAAGGGGAGAGAAGCTCGTCCTTAAAGAGGGCAATAATTTAGAATGAAATATGTCAAGATGAGATCTCTGGAGTGGTTAGCCTAGCCCTCCCCCTTCTCTTTCTCTCTCCCTCTCCCTCCTCTCCCTCTCTCTCTCGGGTCCAGTTTATCTGTCATCACCTCAGCTGTCCAATATATCCAGCATACAGTCAATGTGATTCAGGCCCTCCATCACTCACCCTCTGCTACCCAGCACCTTACAGCAGTTCTCAACAGAGGATTTCACTCAGAGCTACACCAGCCACACAGAGAATAACACTCACTGTGACAATGTCCCCACATTTCCAATGTCCCACGGTATCTGCTTTCAGTGCTTCGCAGGATGATAACTGAACAGTCTATGCGTTTCTGTTTGTTTATCTCACTGAAGATAACACACGTCATACATGGATAGGCTGAAGAGCCAACAGAGGCTCTATGGGGAATCCATGTAGTTGAAATAACAATGTGCACTGTGAAGTAGTTACACTATGTGATGTGTTCATGCACCAGTAAAGAATGAAACAGTCATCTTGTCTGAGTACACAGTTAACCCCAAGGCAGGTTTAACTTAACAAGTCTATGAAGTTTAACTAAAAGTTAAAAAAAACAATGTTCTTCAATTTTTTTATGGAGGAGCTGATTATAAACAACATTTTTAGATGTAGTGAAAAATTAACTTTTTTCAGAGGATACTCTGGAACAGTTAAATTTTTTGGGAATAGTTTTTACTATCAGCAATATTCGCTAGACTGCTGTCATGGATTTGAAAAATAAATAGCATTAGCTTTGAGAACCTGTAATAATGTACAATAATACAGATGAAAGAAGTAAAAATATGTAGATACTTGAATTATGTTAGGTAAATAATTATAGTCAAGGAAATCATGTTATGTAAGTAATTACATCTTTATCTAAAGACAGAAGAAAGAAGAAAAAGCAATGGTATTATACTGATGGTAGTGTATGTAGTGTAGCATTTTGTATTTAAATTTAGACTAACTTTTCTATTACACTGTGTATTTGTATAAGTTAGGCAATTTTTTACATCTGCTGATGTAAAATATATTTGAATGATGGACATTTGCTGGTACACGTATGGCCGTGCCGTTTTATGTAGCGGTTCACGCAGTATTCTTAATGAGTTTGTAAAATAGTGTCTTGATAGTTGAGTAGTTTAAACAAAGACAATTCTCTAGTGTTTGGAAACAATTTGTTAGTCCATTAGCCTTAAGAAAGTAAGCAATGTACACATTTCTTTTAACACGCACAAGTGATATAATATTTGGTCCTGTTCTTATTGAACAGATGCACCGCTTCTAGTAGGAGATGCCCTGCTACAGCTATCTTGATTTTCATCATGTTGTCAGCTGGATCCCTGCACACTCTGTCAAACCCACCGCATGAAGACACAGACGCACATAGAAGTCCACAGGAAAAACACAAAGGTATGTACAGTTGTGCTCATAAGTTTGCATAACCTGGCAGAAATGTTGGCATAGATTTGGAAAATATAAATAAATATGACTAATATGACTAATATGTATTTTATTTAAGGATAGTTATCACATAAAGCCATTCATTATCACATAGTTGTCTGGCTGCTTTCTATATCACAATGATAACAGAATTAACCCAAATGGCTCTGATGCAAAATTTGAAATACCCTTGTTTGGCCTTGTTACAGACACAAAAGGTGACACACACATGTGAAAATCGCACTTAAAAGGTGAATTTCCAACACCAGTGGCTTTTTAAATTGCAATTAGTGTCTGTGTATAAATAGTCAATGAGATTGTTAGCTCGGATGTGGAGGCACTGAGTAGGCTAGATACTGAGCCATGGGGAGCAGAAAAACACTGTCAGAAGTAATGGAAAAGGATATATAAAGATATCCAAAGCCTTGCAAATGCCAGTCAGCATTGTTCAATCACTTACTAAGAAGTGGGAAATTCGGGGAAAGATTTTTGCCAAAACAGACAGAAGAATTGTTCTGGACACAAAGGAAAATCCAAAGGTAACCTCAGGAGAAAGACAGGCTGCTCTAGAAAAAGACAGTGTGGTTGTTTCAAGGAGCACAATACGACAATACTTGAAGAATAATTAGCTACATGGTCAAGTTTCCAGAAAGAGGCCTTTACTGTGACAAAACCACAAAAAAGCCTGGTTACAATATGCCCGACAACACCTTGACACACCTCACAGCTTCTGGAGCACTGTAATTTGGAGTGAGGAGATCAAGATAGAGCTTTATGGTCACACCCATAAGCGCTATGTCGGGAGAGGTATCAACAAGGCCTATAGTGAACAGAATACCATCCCCACTGTGAAGCATGGTGGTGGCTCACTGATGTTTTGGGAGTGTGTGAGCTCTAAAGACACAGGGAATCTTGTGAAGATGTATGGCAATATGAATCCAGCATGTTATCAGAAAATACTGACAGGCAATTTGTATTCTTCTGCACAAAAGCTACGCATGGGAGGCGCTTGGACGTTCCAGCATGACAATGACCCTAAGCACAAGGCAAGTTGACCCTCCAGTGGTTACAGCAGAAAAAGGTGAAGGATCTGGAGGGGCCATCAAAGTCTCCTGACCTAACAACATCGAGCCACCCTGGGAAGAAATCAAACCTACGGTTCATGCAAGACAACTGAAGACTTTGCATGACCTGGAGGCATTTTGTCAAGACGAATGGCCAGCTATACAACCAGCAAGAGTTCAGGGCCTCATTGACAACTATAACAAACGACTGCACACTGTCATCGATGCTGAAGGGGGCAATATACAGTATTTAGAACAAGGGTAAGCAGACATTTGAACAAGGATCAGTAAAAAAAATCTTTGTTGCCATGTTTTTTTTTAACTGTACCATTATGTTAGGACCTACAGTTGAATGTGAAACCCATAAGAAATAAAAGACATGTGTTTTGTCAGCTCACTCACATTTTCTTTACAAATTGAATACATTACTAATTCTCCAAAGGAATAACAACTTTTGAGCACAACTGTATGTACAGGGACATTTATGGATGTATGGTGCTCAATTTTGTATAAACAATTAAGGGTTTATTTATATTTCTTTTTCTCCATGAGATTGCTTACTGTAGTCAGACCTTTTCTTTGAATTTGTCAAATAAAATGTGTATGTTTTGTTAATGCTGTTTGAATATTTAATAAATCCAAATAGTTGCATGTTGAACTGTAGATTTCTGTCCTGTTCAAAAACAAATAAAATTTGCACTCAGTAAATCTGGATGCATTTATGCAAACTGCCGTGAAGGATATTAAAGTATTCAAGTTGCAGTAGACTGAATTTTTCACATGCACATAAACATAGATTTTGTTGGACATACACAATGAAAATCTTAGGTCAAATACCCACACAATGAAGAAAAAGTAATGAAGATTTTCAGGCAGAAATATACTGAGTAAACATTGAGTGAAAGTATAAAAATGGTAACGTCAATTAAAAGTACATTTATACATCACAAGACAGTTTATGTAAAGCAGGATAGTGAATATGGGGGGATGGAATTGCCCCCTTGGGACATGACAAATGTCTTCATTCTCCTGAGATTGTTTAAAATCAGGCCTCACAGTGCCAAACCAGGCTTCACAGAAACCAAACAGGCTTCAAAAGTTTGGCCTCAGTGTCATGGTCATTACAGAATTGCAATCTATATACATTAATTCATTAACTAAGCCAGTCTACTGGATAAAAACTTCATAGCGTTGAATTAAAATAATCCAACAGAATACAAAAAAAGCAGATGGAGGTGAATGAGTTAAGTCAGTAGCAATTTTAAGTCCCAATCAACAGCCCCAACATCCGCCCACCAGCCCACAGTGACCGTCTGCAGCCAGACCCTTCTCCATTTTGAAAGTTTGATAATAATAATAATAATAATAATAATAATAATAATAAGTGATCACTTTGATTTTGTCATTTCATCTAATTGGGTTGAATAGAAATCATGTGCTAATCCTAATGAATGTGATGTGCTTTAGATGCAAAGGGTTTCCTCATAAGTTCAATGATGACAGCACATTGGGGGTTACATTCTCAGAGTTACTTGCAGAGTGTCTGCAGTAATAGAACAAGACGATACCACCCCTACATAACACAACCAAAGTTTATATACAGCCCCTCCAGGAATGTACATCATACAAACATCACATATTTGATGTTCTAGCTAGCTTCCACTGTTTGTTCCTAGTTCCATGCTGAGCCAAAGAAACCCTCAAAGCAACCAGTCAGAAAGGCCTGGCAGCAGGCTGATCAGACTACTTGGTTTCACATGTCTATTGGGATCATGGGAATGAACAGCGGTTTTCATTTCTGTGTCTCGTTTTCCCTCTCCTCTCTCTAATTTTCTCTCTCTGTCCGTTGTTCTCTCACTCTCCTGTTTGACTGACAGGCCACAGGCGGCAGGTCGTGGGGCCAATAGCACCTCAGAGGCAGGCGTCGCAGCTCCAGTCAGACCCAACATCAGCTAGTGTTTACCTGCACCTTAATGACAGACACAAAGACACAGTCTACTTCTCTGTCTTCTTTCTCTTCTTTCCTCTCCTCTATCAGGCAACGTCAATCATTGCAACAAGGCACAACAAGGTCTTTTTCTTGTTCACTTATGTTTCTCATCTCTTTATGTCTTCTCTCCCTTTCTGACAATGAGATACAGTGACACCAATCTGGGGGTCCCCTGACACGTTAACACAGCTGTGGTGCTGTCCCAGTTTCTGCCACGTAGAACTCGACTGCTGTGCAGCCAGACTGTCTATCCACTCAGTCCGACCAACACAGGAAAAATGCTTTTCTCATGTCTCCGCATCTGTGGATTTTTCCCATCGTCTATCTCTTCAGGTTCTGTCAGTCACCACACCAGAGGTTTGAAACGTCAAACACAAAAGGCCGCCAAATAGGTCAACATTCCAGAAAACATCTGTTCCATAACGTCAGTTACCACCTTCTCTGATTCTACTGATGCTCGATTTAACATTCTACTACAGAGTCGGGGGAATTCCGTTTGGAGCTAGCTGCTTGCAGCGTATGACATTCCGCGAGACATTCCAAGACCACAGCCGCTGAATTAATGATGTGACATATGCTTCTGACTTTGCTTTGTGATTATATTAATGGGCAGACAAAATCCCCTCACCACTCATACACACACACTGCACCCACCTAGGTACCGTGTGACAATGTGACTACCGGGCCGTTCATTACGACAGCCGTCACAGCAGTACACGGGGGCCCCTGGAACAGCAGTACAGCCACTTTGCAATGGCAGGCGCTGAAGCTGTTCTGGGGTTGACACGCTGAAGCCGAGACGAGGCACAGTGCCACAGCGACGCTTTAGTCTTTCGGTGCTGCGCCGCCTCCTACTCCAAGCCATCCTACACCCCTAATAATCACTGACACTCACGGTCTTGTAACAGCCCTCCTCTCTCCTCTTCTCTCCCTGGCACGGCTCTCAAACCGGCAATTGGTCTCAAACGAACCAGACTTAATCCCGTCATCATAAGCTTGCCTTCCCTCTCTGCCTCTGTCTCCCACTGTCTTATGCAGCTGACAGGGGAGAACAAAAAGACTCATATAATCTCCCCACCTCTCTCAGGCTCGGTCTTTCCCTCCGCCGTGTTGAGCACAGGCCGTCTAGTCTGGCTGTTGTCCCCGTACTGGGCTGCCTTTAATGTTCTGTGAAATAATTGCACTCTGTGGACCACCGGAGCTGATCCTCCTCCTTTCTCCTCTCCCCGCTGTACTGTGTGACCTTTTGACCGACATCACCTTCGATCTGATGAGCCCCTGCTATTCACCTCTAGGTCAGAGTCGAAGACAGAACAGCGCAAGGAACTACCGGTGAGGGAAATGAAACCTGACTTGAAAACGATGTTTCTGACCTTCTACACGCCACGCTCAATCAACACGTCATGGCTCTCAGCGTTGCACACTGTCATCGGGCTTCCTGCCTTCCTGCCAACCGCATCTCGCTTATTTTTCCTGGTCCCCTCCTTCACCCGTCCTCTCTTCATCCATCATGCTGTCGATGTCCAAACTGGGACAGCTCGTCACCTCGGTGCTTAACCTCCCTTCACAGCCTCCTCCCCGGCCTTCCTTCCCAGCTCCCTGCGTCTATCTCTTCCTCAACACCTGCCCTGTTTCCTGCATGTGCAGAGGATCACCTCCGGTCCTCCTGTAAGGACGGATGCTTGCTGCATGGGAATTTTGGATTGAGGACATCTTGATTCTGCTCTCCCGTCCTGTCTCCTGTCTATCACACACATAGACATGCGGTCCCTACTCAGAATGTAACACACACATCTCAGAAGGACACACCGAAACTTTTGAGCTGACCGCAGGTTCCATCAATTGTCTGCTCCCTTCCATGCCACTGACCACAACCACAACGGAGCGCTGTTCTACTTTCCTTAGCTCTCAACAGGGTTAGGTCAGGCTTGCCTCGGACTTTACCAGGTAACTCCAGCATTTTGTAGGGCAGAGCTCAGGGACGTCACTAGGACTATATTAGGGGACTTTATCCTCCCCTAAATAAATCAATATATGATTCAATATGTTTTTATGTCCTTTTTTCATTAACCGTTCCATCGCATCTAAAACTTTTCACAAATTGTATAGAATTCTATGGTATAGAATCGTCTGAAGTGAGCTCCATTCTGTAAATAGTAGAGCTATGTCAACCTATGATTGTCCTTTTCTAGAAGTCATAGAACTGAAAGTTAAAAAAAGTTCACAGAAATTCAAAATATAAATGCATTGGAAAACAATGGTATGTTTTGCTATTAAATAAAGCCTTTTAGCTTACTCACAACAATTTTTAACAGAAATGTATGAAGTAAAAATCTATTTAAAAAATGTCATGTATGGGAAAAAAAAATTGTTGCAATTCGTTAAGTTTGACTAGAGCGACAGACCAGACATCACATTATATCAAAGTGATCTGTTTTTTTTCTTTACACAAAGGCAAAAAAGCTAGCTACAACGTTCTAATAGACACTTCAGAGATATGATCAGTCATTTGTAAGACAAATAAAAAGGAATTATAATGTAATTCAAGAAATTGTCAGTTGGGCAATAATTGGGGGGTAGCAGATAATAGGCGGTATTAGATATGTCGCTAACCAACTACCCAAAAATATTTTTTTTCCAATTAAATGTTTGAAATTATATGCTAGCTAACATTTTTCTGTCACTAATAATCATCATAAACACTGATGACTTGATAAAATGATGACTCAGTACAAGAAGATGCATTTCAAAATATGCTGATAATAGGGGGTTCTTTGAGATTAGATATGTTGTAATAGGTGGGACAATAGTATGACGCATCAAGGCCCTCTAGAGGGCCTAAGTATGTGACTAATGTGAGCCATATCTAGTTCTCACAATTCAGCCTAGCTAGCTGGCTAGCTTTTTGCAATGACAGAATGTAAGGATAGATATGGCCCGGCTGTCAGCCCTGGCTTTGATCTAAATTGAAAAAGTATTTATTTTGGATTTAAAATCGAAAGACAAGCTACATGAGTATGCCATACCTTATTTCATAAAAATTACAGAAGAATTGACTTTGTTTTTAAATGAAAATCATAATGGTGAGTAGACTTTTTGTTCATCTACAGCTTGCTTTGTGTCGCTATCTCGTTCATATCTTTTTGAATACAATGTGAAAAATATTATTTCAACTTTAGATCCCTGGCTGTGGTAAAATCAAATACAGCACAAGCTTTTTCTCTCTTGACAGCATATACTGTCTGTGGTCTCAAAATAATGTCAGTAGTAGCGTGGTTGAATTTATTCCGCCACTATTTGAGTGACGGTTTTTCCAAATACTTTTTTGAAACGTCACTACCGTATTTTCTTCTAATGTGGTTCCTGCTATCAATATTCGTAACCCTTGCGTACGTTTGCTGCTTCTGTGAGCCACAGCCGAGGCATGGCATAGAGCTGTTTCACTCTGTCATCAAAGAATGGCTTCTTCTACATAGGGCGGCAAAAGATTTCAAGTCATGCATTTGGGCACTATAAGGAATTGAGTCCAATCAATTCCTTATAGCACCCAAATGCAACTTTTAACAAAAAAACTGTGAGCAACAGAACATTTATCAACAAAAGGGTACTATTGTGAATCCCAAACAAGTCTCTTTTTCAAAATAATACATGTAGTAGTACATGGAATTCCCAAAGTATTACAGTATTTTGGCTGAATTTTAGCTACAGTACACCAATTTTTTGGGCTTTAGTTGGTGTCGGATGCATGTGGACTTTAATTTCTTTACTTGGATATAATTAAAGCAAGTCATATTCGAGCATTATCTAACACACAGTATGAGACATGTATACCTTTAGCCAATTTTGACCAAAAATAACCTTGTTGTGATAGATTTTACACACATTGATACTCCAAAAAGTAGATGAAAAGACATTTTGTGGACTCCCTGTGGGAGTATGCCCAGACCGCCCTAAAAGTGACTTAGCCCCCCTATCCACCAATCTCTATTGATGTCCCTGGCGGAGGTGAAGTCCATTTTATCATGGCTGTGACCAACCATACTGGGCTGTGCAGACCTGGCATTGATACACTATAGAGGCAGTGTAGCCAAACCAGTGTAGTCCAGGTCAGCTGAGTAGGTTGGAAACTGCCAACTGTAAGTAACCGCCCCCCCAGCCTTCCTTGACTACCATGATCCTATTCCTACTGGGACACTGGGACAGATGAGCCAGAAGAAACACAGATAATGTAGACGGGTCGGATCGTTACGGGAAACTCTGCTTGAGCACTGATGAGACAATAAGCAAGTCATATTAATGCCATAACGATGAAAGGGAGGAAGGCTTTTAGAAAACAATGGGGAAACCATTTCCTGAAGTTCAATTAAATGGCTTGTGACAGCGTGCACGTGAGGGCATATCTGCCGTGCGCCACTTGACTCCCTTCATTAGTGTGTGATGGTGCCAAGCAAGACTAGTTTTATATGGATATTTATAGCTTAATAACCAGCTGGTGAGAAATCCTGCAAAGACGCTTGGGGCTTTGTGATCTTGTCAAGTAGAATTTGAGACACATGGGGAAGACAACAAACAATTAGGGAGTTGCTGTTGGTTAGGGATGAAACAAAAACACCACTAACATAAAAGAGCATTACTGTGATATATACACTAAACACACCATCACTGGCAATTTGCATACATTTGTGTCAATACGAAAAAATGACATTTTGTTGTCTGTATAAACCAAACGAGCATCCAAATCGCAGAAGCTACTAAATATTAATGGGTGTAAGTGAGTGTGAATGTGTGTTTGTGTACTCTGCTCGAGGAGTGTAAGTAGCTTTCGTAAGCTCAGCCCAAAACAGGACCTAGAGTTTTGCCTCAGCTCAGTTTAGTGTGTGTATTTTTTCTTCATTATGACCCTAAGGGGCAGCCATGGCAGAGCATCAGGTTTATCACCAGATTCATCTTTACCTGTGTGGGATAATGGTGTTTTGTGTGTGTGTGTGTGTGTGTGTGTGTGTGTGTGTGTGTGTGATATACGTAGTGCTTCATTATGATGCAGTCTAAGGTCATGATCTAGCAGCCACCTGAGGCCAATAGTTCAGTAACGGGCCAGGAGGTTCTGTCTTCAGGCCTGTCCTGTACATATACTGATAAACAGACCGATTCAGACACTCAGTACCTGGCACACTTTAATGGCTTTACCGCCGGCATGACTTGACCTTTCTGCGACAAATATGAACAGGGTACACGGTACGTAAAAGGAAGACTTGGTGAACTTACAATTATCTATTAATCAATGCCTTTCCCAAAGAAAGTCTGATGACAATAAAGTAGGTTCTCTGGCCTGCCCCTTCGATTTGAGTTGGAGCAAAACTGTTGAGACGAGCAAAGACATATGGATTGGCCCCATTAATATTAAAAGAGGGAAATGCAATGAAGTTGGCCCAAATTGCCCCCTGTTTGTTTTATAGTGCACTACTTTTGAGCAGGGCCCAATGGTGTCTGGTCAAAACAAGTGCACTATATCTGTAGGGTGTCATCTGGGCCACATCCTGTATTATTAGTGTGACTGCAGAACCAGGGAGCTTCTCTATAACTGAATGGATTTATTGTCCCTCATTTTCACTCATTAAAGCTTCATAATGAAAACTATTGTTCACTACCAGCTAAATCTCTACTATTAGACATTATCCACAGCCATTTTACCTGCTCTCCTCCAGACTCTGTGTGTGCGTATATGTGCATGCATGCATCTGTGGTTGCCACAGGCCTGTAGAGATAGTCAATTTCATCCTTATTGGCGAGACAAGGCCCTTGGCTACAACCACTGAAATGCCCATTATCGTTTACTAAGCAGGTGCTGTGATGTATTGCTCCTTGATCACAATGCAGATTGCGTGGCACGCAGGAGCAATCGCAATCCATTTTTCAATTTGGTCTCCTGCCTGAGATAAATTAACAGATGTCGATTGATTTTTCCCTCCCTCGTCTACAGTCTTCCATCGCACGGCTTGTTTACACCTGACAGCCAGCACTTTATAGCTGAACACTTATTTGAAGTAATGCACGTTATAATTAGCCTCTTTTTAATTAGACAGAATTACAATTGGCAGGAGATTCGCTAAGCTGCTAATTTGACATGTCTTACTTTTTCTTCTCTCTGTTTAACCTCCTACTCAAGCGAATTCAGTTCAAATGGAAGGAGGATGTCTGAGTTAAATCAATCTGGTGTAACCACCCTAGCCAAAGGCTATCCACTGCTGTTGCTTATCACAATGAGACACGTGTGCGTGTGTGTACTCCAAAGGTCCTAAAATGTATAGTAAACCTAAGAAAATCGAGAAGTGAGGACATTTTGCCAGGTCAGATGTTTGTCAGATATATTCAAAGTAGAAGTTGCAAGATTAAGGTTAGGGGTAGGATTTATGATGGTCATGTTTAGGGATTGGGGTAAAGGGATGGGTGGATGTGTGTGTGTGTGTGTGTTCATACGTATCATCATGTCCTTACCACCCGGACTCCCTCAGTGGTCATTCATCATCAGTCCGGCTCATGTAACGTCTGTCTGGACCTAGTGCTTAGAATTCACCAACAAGGTGACTCGCACTATTGAACCAGGCAGGCTGCTGGATTGAAGGTGAACGAATCTACTATCTGCAAGACAGTTCATCTTAATTTCTCTGCCTAATGTGGGGGGTTTAGTTAAAAGCAGAAGTACAATTTGAGTTGGACCTTATAATGAAACTCAGTGGCGATAAATCAGATGTGTCCTTTTCTATTTATAGAGGAATTAGGGAAGTACTAAGATTCAATTTCTTTATTGTAAATCTGGATAAAAGATAAATAAAGGTATAAGGACCAAGTAAATTTACCAAAGTAAAGGTATAATGCCAAAGTGAAGACCTAGAGATACCTATACAACAGAGTTCAGGATCCAGAGATACCTATTAAACAGAATGAGCAACCATATTTCCTTCCCCACAGATTTAGCCCTTTTCTTTAGCTTTTACCTAAACCTCACTTTGATGCATTTTATTTCCCTCCCAGCACCTTCAATAAACCCCCCCCCACCCCCCTAATAGCACCTTTCTGCCTGAACCTCTCGGTACACTGTGTTCTTCTGTCCCCATCTGTGTCATGTGAAGGTTTCTTTGTCTTGCGACTGGGTGGTTTTAAGCCCACGCTGAGACTGACAGGCAGGTAGAGATTAGAACACGTGACAACAAGATAATAGTGTCTGAAGCAGAGAGTTCATCGCTGCCTAACCTGTTGGGATTTCACTCATTGCCTATTTGTGTGTGTGTGTGTGTGCAAGCACGTTTCCAGTTGAACGTGCACGCAAGTTCCTGTATGCCAGAAAACAGGGGACCTGCTGAGAACATCCAGGGGACCATCATACAAGCTCCTGATGTTCTGGGGGAAATGTTTTCTGGGATGTGAGTCTGTGTCTCTAAGTGTGTGTGCGTGCGCGTGTGTGCGCGTGTGTGCTTGCGTGCCCGTGTGTGCCCGTGAATCTCAGTCTAATCCTCCTGATGGGCCGAATTAAAATGAACCTCCGTCAGATTATTAATAACAGCAGAGAACAATGACGGCCTTTCTCCAGTCATCAGGAAGGAAAGGGGAGAATTATTATCAGTATGGTCAGGACTATTATCATTACAGCTCAGCTGTTCCGTCTCGTTCCTCTCTCCTTTCCTTGAAAAGGAACAGACACAAGGACGTTTAGTCAACCGGAAGGTGTCCATGCACATCGAAATGATTCTGGTTAAATTACGTGTTGAAAGTGCAAGCAAGGACCAGAAGACCAAACAAAGCAAGTAAAACCTGACAAATGAGTCCCTGCAGGGTCTTTCTGCTGGTCCCCACAAACAAAAGGCCACATACTTTCATTTAAGGGGTTAGGTTAAGAGGATATAATTGTGGTTAGTTTTATGTTCAGACGTTAGAGGTTGTGTTAAAAGCTAGGTGTTAGAGGTAGGTTCCGTTTAGACATAACGTTGAGGTTACTGAGGTTAAGGTTAGGGTCGGATTATGGTTATGGTTCGGGGTACTGTTAGAGTTAACAGGATAAGTTTGAGGGTTAAGGGACAGGGACAATAGGAAATAATTTGCCTAGTTCTCAGAATGAAAAACGAATGTGTGTGTGTGTGTGTGTGTGTGGGTGGGGAGTGGGGTGGGGGAGGGTTGATGGACCACTTCATCAGGTAATACACACATAATTTCCTGCCTCTAGAGCTTGATCTCCATGATGGGAGGAGAACAATATTCCCCCAAGTGCAGGTCCGTCACAGAAAACGGCTGTCTCATTAAGAGAACATTCTGGTTTGTAGTACATGGAAATGCATTTCAATATTACTGCCGTACAGTTCAGGCTGCTGTACCAGACTGATTCAGCAACATTTGTTTATAAAAACACATAACATAAAACTATGTATTTAGAAAAATGACTTATAGTTGAAGTCCTGAATATGAAAACATATGATAATGTGTTTTACTAAACTATGAGATGTGTGAAAGCTTGTCCAATTCATTCAGTCAGACACACATCAACACCCACCTGTGCACACACACACACACACACACACACACACACACACACACAAACACACAGAAACACACACACACACACAGAAACACACACACACACACACAGAAACACACACACACACACACACAACCAGTCACCTGTGCTCCACTGAAATCCTGAACATTTACAATTAATACACAGAGCATAAAACATCACAGAATCGGATGAAAAAACCTTAGTGTTGTGTGTATGTACGTCACGTGTATGTTGTGAATGTGAATACCTAGTGACAAATGTTACTATACGCATCAGACCAACATGATAGTATAAAATGCCTCTTAATATAGTCCATGTCTAATTTAGGAAACCTGTTGTTGGGAACAGACTGTTTATCCAAGCAAACACTACCCATAGTTTTCCTTTCTATGCAGAGAAACAGATTGCATGTGCTCCACAAATGGTTCCCTATTCCCCCATGTAGTGGTCCAGGTCTCTACTCAAGGCTCTGGGCAGAAGCAGTTAACTGGAATGGTAAAGCTTGCAATTTGGAGCACATACATTGTGTCCTTTAAGGCTGACTGGCAGGACTCATAGCCCCAGGTATGACATACCCTTCAACCTTCACCACAGTCCATCCCCAGCCACATTCCCAACATCAGCGGCAGAGTGGGAGAAGGGAAAGGATGGAATCCGACACGGTGTCAACTCCTATTGGAAATCATTCCAAATACTTTATCTGTGCTTGATTGAGCTTGCTTGACGGAACCAATAGAACTGTCCCAAATTGTCCGCAAATGGTGCCTACTTGGCACAACCGTCAGACGAAAGTGAACTTTCAAAGTGTCTGAAGGATGGCGAATAGTATTTGAACCCAGGGCAGGATGGTATTCCAGTCATAACCCTGTCAGATAAATCATCCTCATGCCCTTTGCCAGGCCAAAGACCTGGGCATGTGCAAACAAATCAACTGAATCCTAATCAATGTATACTCAGGCCTTATCACAGAGAGAAACTAAATATACTTTAGGGTATCACAAGGCAATGGAGAAGCAGTTGGAACTCAAACAGTTTTTGAATACAAATACATCACCTGTCCCTCCGTCAAGCTGTTCAAATCTAAAAGTGGGGGGATGAAATAAATACCGGAGTACATGAATAACTGAGGAAAAAAGAAGCTTCAATTCGTAAGATGCCATCAAGTCACAAACAAGAACCTGGGAATGCCAAATGAATCCTTGGGATGATTCAGAGAGAAAATCACATCAGACAAAGCTAATGCAGGCCACGATTTTTTAAACACCTTTTAAAGGATTTGTTGATAAGCCCAGTCCGTCCCCAAGAAAGGCCTCTAAAGGATGTTGGAATCGATGGATGAGAGAGGATTTACTGTAGACTGGTGGGGGGGGGTGCGACAAAACTGTTATTTAATGTTGCGTGCGTGAGGGATAATGAGGCCAGAATGAAATCTCATATGGTTATGCTCTCATCATTATCAATAGCTTAATCTCCCATAAACCTTTCCACTAGACACACACAGATGTGACAGCCTCCTCTTCTACATTAAACATCTCAGGAAGCACTGTCCGGCAACATGACTATATTTATGTAAGAATAAATAGTGTACTTTTAGTGTAAAAAGGCATTAAGATACCTCCAGAGATACAAATATTTATGGGTAAAAAAGTAATGGTCTTTATATATATATATATATATATATATATATATTCTCATTATAAATATTTTCCTGCCCCTCAAATAAGCCATGGCAAAATGTCTGCACTCTATGTTGGAAATACTGTGCTATCTGGAACATAGTCAAGGCCAGAACCATGTGACCTCAAACTTCCTGAGTCGTCCTCAGGAGAGAGGGTTTCTAAAATGTTCCGACTTGTTAATGGAAATAAATGCTGCTGTTATTGGGCCCCTCTGGTAATAAGGCTGCTCTGTCTATCCCCTGCTTAAGTCCTTCATTAACTTTATCTGTAAACCGGGAGCCCTACTCTGTTGGTAGAGGAGCTGTACAGTAAGCTGCTTCATCCAATTTCCTAATTTTCTAAATGAAAACAGCCATATCAATGTTGGCTTTGCTATGTCAGCAGTCAGCACAGTGTGGTCTGACAGACTATGCCACAATGCATACAATACATTTTGTATTATACTGTACACAGCTGTTGTATACATTGTGCCTAAAGTGGTATGGTAAGAAGGCTAAATCTAACCTGAAATTCACGTTGACCACTTTAAAACATTTAAAACAGTACAGTTTCTAGGAGTTAACATTAGCTAAGCGGAACATTTCAGAAAATGCTATAAATCGGGTCCAGAGCACTCATTAAAACATTTTGGAAACAACCTTGCCTGAGGAATACTGTACATTCATTAATTACCATCAGCTGTACTGTCAAGAACAGCCAGAAGCAGCACAATAAAATCTGTGAGGCTACCTTTCAACGCAAATGACATAAGGAGACATAAAAGGTATCTGGCTACTGTCCAGACACAGTAATATGAGGAAAGATTCTGACAATAAGAGCACTGATCATCCTAATCAACATCATCATTAAAAGGCATTTATAATAATATGCCATTACATTATGTGAGGTGCTAGCTAGTATCTGGCAGTATTTCCAAAGGTTTTAAGTGTAATTCCTAGCTAAATCGTATATTATTGACACAACTTAAGCGGCACCCCTCATTAAATGGCTAATAATACAACTTTTTCAACGAGCAATATGAAAATGAGACATAGGCCCACATTAAATTACGTAGTTTCATAAGTACCCATATATATATATATATATATATATTACCCGTACAATGTATATAAAAAGGGCTTCTATAATGCCTTTAAATAAATTATATACACTAAACCTATGTAAATAATTAATATTGTATGAAATTTGATGCAAAAACACTCTAATTACTCTAATACACAATTACTCTAATATTACTTCTGATATATATATTTTTATTAATATCTAGCAGGGTATAAATCCTATATATTTCATTTCAACATAGCTACAAAGGTGTGTCTGGTCTGTCTGTCCAACTGTCAACCTTTCTGTGTATGGTCTTCTGCCCTACACAAGATCTTTTAAACGACATTAAAAAAATCCAAATATTCTGAATAAATACAGGATGAAGGTATTAAATGAATATCTCACTAGCTGAGCTCCTTAACAAAGAAGTTGCAACTTCCTTGTTCCTGTCCCATTGATTTTAATAGGTTTTGATATATTCCCTTTATAACCTTAGTGAGGCGATTACCTCAGCAGTTCATCTGTGTTATTGAGACATTTTAGCATGAAATTTGTTTTTCCTCACTGAACTTTAAACAGAAATTCAAATGGCAAGTCTCAGACACCAAATAGATCTATTATGAGATAATTAGCAATTATGATAATTTGCTAAAGTATTGCTATTTCTTGCCTTGGTCATTTTATCTTTCGAGTTCTCCAGAGAGAACAGTCACCATTCAATGTTAATAACCTTTTTTTCACTCCCCAGCTAAATGTTCAGTGGTAAAGGACGCTGTGTCCTAAACCAAGGAATATTTTACACTTAATCAGGACTGCTGCAAAGGCACACGGGCGGGCGTGTTTGTGTGTATGTATGATGCCACAGTTGCCATCGGTGATGACCTTCATTAACCTGCTAAATGCCAGAGGTGTTTTGTCACAGATTTTAATGCGGTTATCAGCACAAACACAAACAAACATGATGGAACTGTTTAAGGCGAAAATATTGTTTGCATCTCTTACAGCAATACATCTCATTACAGTACAAACCCACACCCCCCAACCATAGTGACTGTGACATTGGTTTGTCCCTTACATTAATAGCTGTCCTAATGCAGGTCAGAAGAACTATTCCTTACAGAGATGGAATTATTCCCCTGTAGTGACACAGCCGACATTAGAAAATGTGCAAGATGAATAAGCACATTAGTACTTGGGATGAAAAGAGCTTATTTATTGCAAATATCTAATCCCATTAGGCTATTGCTTATCGGAAAGAGTACACCATTTGTCAGGTCAGTGTGGCACGTCAAAAGGTTGTTGACCCCTTCCTTAATTTCTTCACCTTCCTCAGATATTACTTGTATCACCACAACATTCATATAAGGGACCAGAACAGTTACCACCTCTTTACCACAATAGCTGGTGGTCCATATACATATACATCACACTCTGTCCTCTGTCCTTTCAGCAGGTCACAGCAGCCACCCTGCCATGCACACACGTAGCCACGGCTTCATGTTGCAGCCCTGCCTTGCTCATTGGCTGACTGCAAAATTCACTGACCCAAGTCCGCCGTCCCAGACGTCCATCCAGCACTGAGTTGCCCTCCCCGCTTGGCCCCCGTTTGTACCCCAGTAGGGGAGTGCGTTAACAGAATTTGATACATAAATTATGGGACACTTTTGGAGTCAGTGGTTTCTGACAGTCATCAGGGCACTCATACACAATTTAAGTGTAGTTGAAAAAAATACTCCCTTATAAATCCATTATTTTCTCCATTTATACATGTTCCCATTTTCACAATGTGGCAGTTATCCAGAGCGGCTTACAGTTAATGCATTTATATTAAGAATGCCTGGTGAGACAACCACCAATCACATTTTTAGTAAGTACATGTTTTCAATTTAAAAAAAGTTAGCATCATGAAATGTCCGCCATTGGGTTGCCAAGAAAAAGGACAGCTCTGACTGGACTGAGTGTGAGCCGTACTTGGGAAGGTGTTTGACGGCCAAAAGACCGGAGGAGGCAGAATGGAGTGCTTGGGTTGTGATGTAGGGTCCGGGCATAGCCTAGACCTTTGGACGGTCCTCCCCAAGGTAATATAATGGATGCAAATTTCAGGTGTACAAAGGAGTGAGGTAATATTGGAGATCTTTGTGAAGTGGAAAACCACACAAATGGGTCTCTGCCAAGAGAGTTGTGGTAGCCGATTTGGAATATTATAAGTGCCTGAAACGCAGCCCTGCACCGCTTCCTGTGTGAAGAAGGTTTGTACTCTAAGGATGCTGATGAGCAGGAACCTGCAGGAGAGAGTCAATGCTTTGATGTTTGCAGAGAATTATAGACTGTCATATAGGGTCATGGCAAGGTTCTCTGCACTCAGAAAGTGAAACTGTGAAGTAGTCAACAGTGATGAAGAGGCCCTCTCCAGGAGGAAGAGGAGCTCTATCTTTTCATGGTTGAGCTTGAGGTGGTAGGCCAACATCCACTCACAGATATCAGCCAAGCAAACAGAGATGAGTGTCGCCACCTGGATGTCAGTAGGGGGAATGAAAAAAGTTGTTGAGTGTCATCCAGATATCAATAATAGGAGACCAGATAATGGAAATAACAGAGCCAAGTTACTATGTGTGTAGAGACAAGAGTGGATCTTCTATTATAATTGTAAAGCTCTAAAATACAGCAAAACAAAACATTGCAGAAACCCTGTGGCAACATGTGGAATGAGACATTTCAGTCAGGTGTTGAATGTAATTTCATACACTGCAGTAGTCTGAGCTATTTGTCACTGAGAGTGTGTCACATATCCAGAAAGATGGCAAATTGTATTTGTCTTTTGTGGCAGAGACTGCCCTAGTCCCCCTGAGGGACTACTGACTAAATCACTGTGGTATGATTAATTAAAGCAGTGAAAAATACACAGCATGTCTAAGAAACTGATGCTTACAGTCATGATGGAGTGTACTACTCTACTGCTCTCAACAGACTATCATCAGGAGCTGATAAATGAAACCGAACTAAAATGTAATTCTCACAATGCACATACAAATAGTAAAGATGCCTGAGGACAAGGTGTATGTTGTGACAATCACACTGCAATACGGTGAGATTAAAAAAGGAATGTGTGGTGCGCAAATGCATGATGAGGATGATGATGATGATGATAATACACCTCAGAAGATAAATTGCATATTTTCAGTTAACCTTGTACTGTATATTACTATTATTTCCTCATGTATATTACATTTCCAAGAATGTTTCAGTACAGTAGGTTAGCGTAATGGATGACATAGTGAGTAAATGACAGTTTTCTATATAGATACAGTATATCTTACTACAACTGCCCCACTTTCTATTTAAGCTCTTTTGTGGGAATGAGGTTTGTCACATGGGCTTTACTTCCTTTATTAGTCTGCCATCCAAAAAAGAACAATCATAGATTATTATTTTTTTATGTAATGAAATGAGGGGGAAAATCTGCTTACATCCTTTTGAATACACACATAGGTTTTAAAACATAGTCCATCTCAAAATAATCTGGAGCATTTGTGAGAGATTAACTCTCAAATGCCATGTCTAGATAATCCCAAAATGTTGCCCGTTTTACAATTTTTCCCAAGAGGACCATAAAATGTTTTTGTCTGAACTCTCAAGATGACAAACATGTATTAGAATAACCCACAAAGATTTTCAATCTGATCTCCAAACAAACTGCTGATGTATATCTCATTGTTTAATTAACGGAGGTTAGATCATCCAGATGGATAAGACAATGTCTCTTTGATAAACAAAAGTTAGCAGTCACCTGATTACACCACTTAAACCAACATAGTATTGTACACCTTCTTAAAACATACATCTAAACTAAGTATCTCTGAAGATAAATACCACGATTTAAATCACAATGTCCACAACGTAGCTCCAACAGGCTTCCACAGGTAGGGGACATACTTCAGGTTTGTAATGATGATGTTTTTGCTGTATTATATTACCTGCTAGATTAATCTATCATGCTGATCCACTAGTTCTCTCAGCGAGACAGAGAGAGGAAAGGGGCTTATTTTTATAGAAGAGCTGATGCAGAAGTACCAGGAAAACCTTTCCATGAGCATAAAAGAGTACATTTTCCAACTCACATTAGCAATGAGAATGCCATGAGTAAAGAGAGAGTTCATAACCATAATGCAAACTATTAAACTAGCTAACATCATGAAAGAATATTTTCATGCATTTACCGTATTGCTAATGCGACAAAACAATACTGCACTCTTGAATAGCACAACCATTCCCAAGCCTTTGCAGACATTGAAATGGTTTCTCAGCCACAGACTCCGAAATATACTGCTGCTGCAGATAAATACCATTCAAAAGTGGTAAAGCACAGATTAGCCAGCAAGGTGTGCTTCATCAAGTAACTTCACCATGGCAGAAATTCCTAATTTCATTAAGACCACAGACAAAAGCAAACTGAGTAATTGTTCATTCACTATGCAGTTACAGCTTGCATCCCTATTCACATTTCACTGATGGCGTTCGGCAATTCTGTAAAGCCATTGCTTTGATTTCAATGTAACTGGAATTTCCTACAATTTAAGATGAATACTTATCAAAAACATGCATCGAATACAATAAATAAATCCTGAAACATTTCAGCTGATTCAAAGGCATTGATCAGCAATTACAGTGTGAGTCATCCTATAGGAGCATTGAGCTGAATGAGAACATGTTTACACTGCCCTTCTTGAAAAGGAATATCTGTTGGGGGAGTGTCGAGTAAAACCCGCTGAGGTCGTGCTCGCGACGTGACGATTTCACAATTTTACATTATTGTAATGCCTCTTGAAAATGGATGCCTCTTGAGAATCTGTTGTTTTCTTAACTCGTCAATGCAAAAAGTACCCTGAAAAAGGTAAGAGGTCGATGTATAGAGACAGAGATAGAAAAGGATTTGCAACCTGACCCTAATGAACTGTGATATTAGACTAAATCAGCAAAAGCTGACAAATTAGCCTTTTAGAAAACTCATAGTGAACGGCTGTGAACTAATATGTTAGCCACGGTGCGATATTCATATGCAATGCTTAATGTTGTGTAACCAATTCTATCATTTCCATTATGTAAATACATTTGCCTCAGCACTATACTTTATGTATTTTCTTTCTTGTCTCAATTACTTGGGCTATTAATATTTGCGGTTTATGGAAATGATGTTCCGGCATTGTCTGTTTGTAGTTTGATGACCAAGCGCAAAGTGTTCATGAAATCTCATTAAGGATTCAATTGGTGTCACAAACTTGAACATGTTTTGATAATCCATCCATATAGCTTGAAATGCAGCAATGAGGGTGTAATAGGGCAGGGTCCTACCTATGACCAGAAGTAAAACCAGGTGGATCAAAGTCGATGATGCTTTTTTATTATCTAATGAATGCTCAGATTTAGTTTTCCTGAGCCAACAACAGTGATAGTGAAGGGAAATCACAAGTTAACAGCGTGCAACCACCTTAATATTTTAGCATGACAGCTGGACCAACTTTAGTGGGACAAAGCATGCTGAAGTAGAGGGAGCTTTTTTTACCTTGACTGGTAATCAGAGATTAACACTGGCAAACAACATGAATAAAATAACAGCAAAATCTGGAAACCCACATGGAGCAACATTTAGCTAGGCTATTGTCAGCTAGGTTGCCTAACTTCATTTTTCAACTCCAAATGATGAAGGCAACCAAATGCCCCCCTTTCCCATTAAGCAGCATAATATTGACACGACATTGTGTGCATGGGGGACAGCGAAAGGAATTGTATCACGCGTCAGGTGTACCAAGTAAGTATTTTGTCACAGAAAATTACTGGCTGTAGAACTTTTGGCATGAGGGATCCTAGTCATTCATATTCCGCCACAAGTGACAAGATCATGTTTTTAAATCACACAAATGATTAGCCCATGTGATATGGAAATTCCCTATTGGATTCAGTTTTTGTCACTACGCGGCACATTAGTTATGCTACAGGTGATTAGGCTTACTGCTAAATATGACACCTGCCTGGATAATATGGACCAAGATATTATTAGGTTATTTTCTGGAGAAGGAAATAGAATAATTTAAAAGGGTGACCGGTAGCATTATAAATTAATTGTATGTATTTTAGAGCAGTTGCAGTCGTTTAAGATGGAATCATTCAAATTAAGTAAAAGCCTTGTGTCTCCATGTTTAATATAGAAACTCACTTAGAATGTTATCGGAATACCTGCCTGCCAGATACAGCTGTGCATTAATTAAGAGTGAACTGCGATATGTGCCTTTGTAAGTTTAGGCTATAGACCATACAATATTGCTAAACAGCACACCTGTCTGATGCTATTGCCCAATATGTCATTTGATTTATTTCTCTAGACAACAATACAGAAACCACAACATTGCATAGCCATTTCTAAGTATGGGGTCAAAATGTTTTACATGTTAAGGAAAATATTTTTTTTCATATAGTGCCTATTACATATCACAATTCATTAAACAAAATAATGAATCATGGCAAATAAAAATTACTACCCCGCAATCAAAGAACATGCAAAATGCTCATTCTAAACTATTCTGAATTCAGCCACTGAATAAATTATTAAAAGCAAAAACACTGAAACTGAGTGACAATAAAAAGAGATTAAAAAGAAAGTCTGATCAATGAATTTCTCTATCAGCAAGTCCAGATAGCCCCTGTAGGTGTCAGTGAGATTGATAAGGAGGCAAGTTTAACAGAACATAACATGTCAGAGGGAAAAGGGACAGTTTTTCTCCCTAAAACAGCTTGTGTATCTATCAAATAGACACCGTTTTTATTTTCACAATTGCAAAGACTAATGCATATTCACAGTAGCTCCCTTGTCAAACTTTCACTATTAGGTTTTACATCATTCATAACTATTTTTGTGAAATGATCTCCTGCTTCTAAACAATTCATCAGGTCAGGGTTGGGCTTTTTACTGTTATTTAATTATTGTGGGAATGTTTTCCTCACCCCTCTGACTCAATCTAAACAGTCAGTTCATTTTGCAACAAGTTACTGGTACATTGGAAGACACTCATCCTTTCCTTATCATTGTCAATATAGTTATGAAACTGAATAAGTAGTTCATTATGAATCCTGATTAGGATTATAAGTCACATTAAAGCTGATGATGATTTTTATATATTTTAACAATAATTTTGGTGGTTAGTTGACAATCTTTAAGATAACATTTGAAAAATGGATGCTAATGCCCATATTTTGATTCATGTAGCTGCATTACACACAGTTAGCAATACTGTGAACCACATCTCACGAAATAAATCATGAATTAACACCTATTATACATTCATAGGTGCTTTGCTTTATTAATACTTCGTAGGGATAGAATGCATGAAATATATTTGAATAAAAACAAGACAGACAAGAAATATAAGCACATTTTCAATTTCTTAAATCTGTAAAACAAAATAATAACAGAACACAACTTAAATGAACATAGGATATGTTCCTCTCGAAAATGGGCGTACTACAATTATTGCAGTCAAAAATGATATGCACTTTTCAGTAGCCTACTTCTTGTGAATATCTACAACTAACTCTGGAGGATAATTCTCTAATTTGAAGTCAGCGTGTCAAACGTGTGATGCATTTCAACGTGTTTGTAGTTAACCACTATGGCTCAAGCCACTTAAAGGTAGGTACCAGTTACACTTTACAAAATGTGAATAAAATATTGATTCGTTTCTATCATATGCGTTATATTAATTATTCTATCTGAAAAGCCATTGGGGGGGTAATGTGGTAACTTCAAAAACAAGCGAATGGATGCGCTCAAGTCACGCGCTCTTTGTCGAAAAAATGCTTTGCCATAGCAGAGATTGCGCTCCCAATGCTTTCCTTCTTTATCGTTTTCTAATACCTTTATGTTACCGGTAATATAATAAATCGCGTTTCCATTCCAAGTAAACAATTCATTCTATGAATTAAGCGAAAACTTCAAGTTTGATAGGTGATTATGCGTTATGAAGCGCCTGGTGATTTTTTGAATGTGCATACATAAACATGCTGAAATTATTACATATCTGTAGTATAGGAAACCTTCAAATATATTGTTTGTCTAGAACCTAAACCTCGTGCTACGCAGTTCCAGGTTGTCATTGCTCCGCGCTCTACAGGACTCATCCAAGGTGCGCGCGACCTCTGCGAATGACACCCTTTCTGTAAAAAAAATAACATGCAAAAAAAGAAAATTATAAAACATCACAACTGTTAGAAAAGTTTTTACCTTTTCTCTTCGACCTTCTTCTCCTTCTCCTTTTGAACTTGCATTTGACTTGGTTGTTTGGAGTTCCTGATGCGCGGGTGCTGTTTCCGAGAACTGATGCCATCGTAATTAAGGTGGAGAAACTCGCGAAATAACTTGTTCTGTTCGAGGTTTCTCGTTTGTTGCTTCTTCTTATCACTTCGTCAAATAAAACAGTCCTCGGTGACGCTGTATTGTCAGACTTCTCTATATTCCCTTCTATAACTCTTGTAACCAAACAGTGCGTGCGTCTCAACGCTAGAGCTCTGTGAGAACAATTACCCCTGGAATTCCTGCAAACCTCGACCACAGCGACCGTTGTATTTTCAGCACAGCGCGACAGCTCACACTCACTGGCGTGGTGCCGCCTCCCCTCGCGCAGGGTGTATGAAGCGCGGTAGTTTTCTGCACCTCTGCGAATTTTGGCACCAGCCACTTTGAATCCAATCATGCAGGAAGCCTATCTATTTGCTGCTGCAAATTGTAATTAGACCCAATCATGACTGTCTCCTTGATGTGACATCACCAGTAGCCCCGCCACCAACCCACTTCCCTTATTTCCTTCTTTCCTAGCTTTCTTGCAAACTCAGCGCCCATTCGGGCTCAGTGATTTGGGTGATGCCTTTCTCGTCCCCCAGGAGAAGACAGGACCTGGAGGTGAAAATCTGCCTGTGACAGATACTGAATCGTCTGTGTTTGTTTTCAGTGTCACTCATTGCTTGTCTGTTTGAGTCAGAATCTAACAATTTGATTATTTAAGGTCTCCTTCACCTCTCTCCAGGGGCAAACATCTGATTTAAACTTTGGAGGGGACAACTACATAACATTTTCTCAAAAGCAATTATTGAGGGGGACACCAAAAGTAGTTCTGTAGTACTGTTTTGGGTGGTTTGCGCCATTGGTTTGGGCACTACTGTAGCTCTATAAATTCAGCTTTTGTGAGTGTGAACCCTACCAACATAAATCAAACTTACTGGATTATCCTCACAATGACTATGTGCATAGAATGCCTTTCAGACGGCAGACACAAACACTGTCACCTTGACAGCTACATAAATTGCAAGCTTCACTCATTGATTTGGATTCAAACAGCTGCAAAACAGTGGTTTATGATTCTGAGGCTTGCTAGCAAACATCAACTAACCGCTAGCTAACAAAATGTGACCTGTAATTCAATATAGCGAAAATGAAGGCTGGTGATTGTTATAAATGTGTTTTATTGTATTGAGTGGTACAAGTAAAGAAATGTCTAACATCCTGTTCGAACTACTTACTAAAAGTCAACCACCAACAACAGACTCTGTCCCACCCATGCACCGTACCTGAAAGATGTGCCACTGCAGGGGGGCTGGGGGACAGTGGGTCAGTCCATTGTGAGGCAAAGGGCGGGGGGGGGTCGCAATCTTTTGAAATGTGATATTAGGTATCTATAATCAGAACAGGTGCTTTCATTAAGTCATATTAATATTATTAAAATTACATAGTTGTGCTTACAGTGATAAATTGGGGGGGGGGGCAAATCTGTCAACATATGTGGTTTTGAAAATTTGCTCTGTGATAGAGTATATAATGCAGAATTCCTTTACTTAGACCTTGAAAAGGTTAGGAACACGTAATAGGAGAGAGGCATTGAGACATTGTCATATAATATCTAGTTTAAGCCAAAATATTTGATTATTTTGTTATACCTCATACTATATTATGTGAAAGGAGAACATTCACTATTTAGGCCAATATCTGCATATTAGTATCTATCAACAGTTATTGCTATAGGTCAGGGCTAGACCACAGAAGGTTTTTTTTTAGTTTTGCTCACACACTTGAGGCAGTACATTCAGTGAATATGCCAACATAATACCAATTCATTTTGTGTTTTGGTGTTCTATTCAGGCAGAGAGGACAGAACATAAGACTTCTACTTCAGCAGATTTCTGACCTTTTTACTTTTTACAGAGGTATAAGGGTTGTGACAGGTTATTGCCATTGAAAAGTTTGAAGAATGTGACATCTTGGCATTTTGTGTTAGAGCACAACGTTGAATGTTTCAGAAAGCATTATGTGCTTTTGTTGCTGGCGGCCATGTTGGTTCCCCTAGCCGTTAGAACTCTGTGTTCTCTGCAAGGTCAGGTGTGTATGTTGGAGTTGTTGTGGAGCCAGATGCATTTCATTACGTACATAAAACCCATAATGCTAACTGAAAGTAGGCCCACAACAACTTAAATGTGCAATTAAACTATAAAAAAAAGTTTAAATCAGACACTATGTCACAGATATTCACAAACTATAGCAAACAACTTACTAATCACATTTCCTATTAACAATGCTGACGCTTTCCTGAGAGAGAAAAAAAACACTGAAAACATATATCAAGCAACTTCATGAAGGTTTAACCTTCCTACTCCAATTTATTTCCGTTCTGACATTAAAAAAGACCTGCATTTTCAGAAACCTGACATGTTTGCTGATGTCAGTTGGAAGGAAAAGTCACTTTGAGGTTCTTTTGTGATGGCAAGCAGGAGGGAAACATTTCTTGGATGCCGGAGGGGGGTAGTGGTGCTGCGCTGCATAGCGTTCTCCGGTCCGTCCAATGGGACCCGGCCTGCCCCTAGGACACCCACAAATATCCATGTAAATTGCAGTTTAAGAGAAATCAATAGATGTGTCAAGTTGCCAATGCCACTATCTGGGGACATAATGAAGGTGTGTGTGTGTGTGTGTGTGTGTGTTTGGAGGGGGGGGCATTCACAGATAACACGGAGGAGGGTACATTTAAAGAGCTGAGGCCGTTGTCTTATGTCAGGTACAGGTCAGATTTCATGATGGTGATCTGCAAAGATCTGTCTGATAGCTCCAGCACTCACACAGTATTTAGGCTAATATGCTGTTATGACATTCTGAATAGTTACCAGAGAGGTACAAGCCTATTGAACAACCATCATCCTTAGGGGAGTCAGATTTATTATGACCAAAAACAAAACACAAATATTGACATTCTCTTGCTGAGCATTCGTTTGCCAAATTTTACTTCTAGCTAGTAAGGAGTATGTTGGTTGTAATATGTAAAATGCACTAAGATGAGTTAAATATTTTAGCATGTTTCACTTGCTAGTTAATCAAAGGGGTTGTTAGTAGGGACCACTTACACATTATGCTAAATTAATACAAGTTCCTTATACTATATACTATTCAAACTTTAACTAAGAACAGTCCAGTACCACATTGTTCTTAGGCTGAACAGTCTAAAGTTACAATTTGGTCATTCAAACTAGCAAGAAAAGCTGCTGTTATCAAGAAAAAGTTTGCTAGCATCTACAGTAGTCATTGGTGAGTGCAGGTATTTTCAGAATTTATGGAAAAGACAGATGTATAAGCAAAATCAAGACTTTGAGTTTAGGTCAGCAATACACTTTAACCAAGGTTCCAGGTCTTAATACAGATTGCTCTTGGAGATGCTTCAGCATTCCTAAAGGCACCACTTGACAGGTATTAAGGCATTGAGCCTGCAGAAATAAGAATGAATAAATTATTTGTACTGTCTTGCACACTGTGAAGGAGCTGTGGATGGGCTATGGGAAACAAGAGTGTTCAGACAACAGCCGTTTTTATTCCATCCATTGGAGCACCAGAGGCCCACTGTTAGAGGCTGAGATCTATTACAGATTGGTGGTCAGTTCTTGGATAAGCAGCAGAGATGCACATTTGGCGAGGGGATCTGGAGGGTTGGGGTATCGAACTGATTCAGAATCAGTTAATAGACAGTTCCAAGGGGTTCCTAGACCCACTACTGCACAGTGGACCCAGTTTCCACGTTTCAGTTACTCCCTCTGTTGAAGGGGTTTTCTCCATTTCGCAAGTAGCACATGATTGATTGTGTACCTGTTGTGTGAGTCCTATAACGTTTTACTGCCAGGACTCAGCCAACCAGTCAGGCTGTAATAGGGTTCTCTTTACGGACTGCTGTCCATGGAGCTCAACTCAGAAACACTGAAATCGAAAAAAGGAAGACGCCTGATGAACAACAGAATACGATTTTCAAGCTTTTTTTTACCAACTGCTAAGTGTAGGTACTGTATCCCTGCTGGGGGAAAAGACAACCCTTTTTAAACAAATTGTTGTATTCACATTCATATTTTCTATTTCAGTCATTTAGCAGGACTATCAATGCATACATTTAGTACCCATAGTACATTGAATAGTTTTTATTATTTTTTACAGAGGGAATTGAGAGTTCACTTGAAAGGCACTGCAGGCAAATTGGGGCTATTCAACTCTGGTTAGATGTGGCAGAAACATTTCAGATTTATTATTTGTGTATGGTTCTGCAAAGAAGTTACTGACATATTCTCCTTTAGGTTTAACTATGCTAACACTCATGAACCTTATTTGATATCAGGTTGCGAGTTTATTGTTGTGTTGTGTTAATACTAATATTATGACCCCTTAATGTGCCAACTTAAACTGAGTATTTAATTGAATGTGAGTTATTATAGATCGCTTACAGTAAGTATGTTACTGTTTTAATGAGCACAAAACTGAAGGCTCATCTGTTAATTGTGTAATAGTGTCTGGACAGTTGTGAACAAAGAGGGCTCCCATTGAAATACGCAAGTCTCAATGTCTTCGTACTGTCGCAATTGATTAATTCATCATATTACACTACGCTACAGGTGCCACGCTTGAAATTAACACCACTCCTCTTCAAACAGGTTCCTGCTTGAAATTGATAACAGGCAAGTGTTATAATTAAGGACCTTCATAACTGTAATGTCTTCACCTCCCTGACAATAACAATCACGACATCATTGTTGTCATATTGGTTTGATATGAAACTCCCATCCCTGCTCTCTGAGGATGCATTTGGTTTTCACTGGTGCAATACTTTGACCTGACTCAAATATTACATTCAAATGTATTCCAAGGTGCTATGAAAAGCAGAGTATTTCTATACAAATTAAGATACATAGCATGTTTGTTCTATATGCATTTGGTATTGAAGAAATACATCCTACATAAGGGATATGGTGCAGTTTTGATGCAGGCCTTGTCTGTTTTTCTCTCTTATGTCCAACTGTCCATTGTAGTTGGTGGCAGGGTCCAAGGGTTTGGAATTTGAGACCCCTTCCTTCTCTCTGTTCTGTGTGGATATTGACTTGAAACTTTATGGGAGGGATTAGCTTCTGCTGTGGCTTTATCTAGCGCTCAGGCTCCTCACATGGGGCTCCTAGGGAGATCTGCCTTCATCTCCCCTACACAGACGTTTCCCTCCCTCCGCAGTATTTATTTCAAAAGGATCCTCTTCCTGGGTCTTTTACCTCTCTTTTCTCTCCTCCACCCACCCGCTTCCTCCACCCCCACTCTCTCCTTCACCCGCACACTATTCTCTCTCGCCTCCTCTTCCTCCACTATTCCCCTCTTCCCTTCCTCCACTACTCCCCTCAGCCATCCCCATGGTTATCTCCATTCCACCTGTTTCTCCGCCCTTAATGCTCCCCTCTCATTATCGCCACATGGGCATCCGGTTAAGGAGAAGCAGAAGAGAGTTGAAATAGAGGAAAGCAGGAAAAATGTATTGTTTGGCCACTCAAAGCTCTCTTCCCAGAACGTTCATATCTTCTAATTGTGGGAAGACATTGGGAATGCCACAGGGGTGATGTACAGTTTTTCTATAGTGTATATGTCATTTTGGCATCTAACAGAACTTCTTGATTAAGAAACAATAAACCTCAAGGGTATTTTCCTTAAATAAAGTTTATTTAAAATGTAAATGAAAATCTAAGAAGCGGTCTAGTTAAATATCTCTTCTGAAAGAGTTCTGATTTTCATGCTCATTAATCACATTGTAGGTCTTTGAAATGAGTGTCTGTCTGGCGTTTGGCTTTATTGGCTGACCCCGGCATTTGGAAAGCATAGATAAAAACATCAGTGACAGCAATGAAATAGGCTTTTCTGGCTAACCATTCATGGTGAATATGGATGTAGGCCTACTATCATAAATAAGAAGAACAAATATTGACTCATGTCCTCGTAGCATTGCAGAATAATTCTGATTGTGTTTCCAGCACATTGAAGAAGTGGGAGTGGATTCAGAATAACTGTTATTATGTATTTGACACATTATAACTTTTTTGCTGGATGAAACTGAAAATATGACTGTGACTACCAGTGTTAGAAGTTAACAAAAAAGTGGACAAAAAATCTGAGAATCCTCCAACCGGAATATATGGAAAACTAGGGAATGTTGGAAGAGTTAACAATTTTTTTTGGTTTATGGCATATGTAACTTTCCATATAGTACAAATGGGTGCAAATATAAATGTGTAAATTGCCTTTTGATACATACACTGCTATAATTATGATGGGATCAGAAGGATTGTTAACTGACGATTCATGATTTATCGTCTAGAAAATGTTATTACCATTACTATAATACATTAATTTAAAAAAATCATAAATATTCTGGTGTTCTACGTAGCCTTCGAATATTAACTGGTTTATTTAAATCAAACAGGCAGCCTGAATAGGAACGAACATTATTGCCCTTAATGTCACATAACATTATCTACTCCGTAGTTACACACAATGGCTCCATTGTGTCCTTTACTGAGTGGGGCTTATCAGGGAAGGACAGGGAAGGAGAAAGGGAAGGAGAAAATTGTGAAAAGAGGACACAAAATAAATTAGGTCTCTTTTTAGGTACTGAAAAAGAGTCCTACAGAGCCTGCAACTTAGGGGTGCCAGTGACTTTACCATCACCAACTACTCATGCAAAGTTTTCAGGCTTTCTCCCTTTTCTTGGTGTTTGGATGGCGTGTTACCAGCAGATATAGAATGATATGTGTTGAGACAGTAAGAGGGTGGAGGATAGAACAGGTCCGGGGTAAGGCTGCTTGTTGTGCCAGTTGTGATCAGAATGAACTCTTTGGCTCCAGGTGAAATGTTCAGCTGCATTTGGATTACGTTACTGTGCTCATTCGTGTCAGGTATGGTGTGAAAGTGGAGAAAGCACTCACCCCGACTGGGGTTCAGAGCAGATGATTCACACACACAGCATTGGAATAATGGACGAATGGGAGGGCATATGAGAACGTACTGGTATGGGAATATCTAGGATTCGGTTAAAAAGAAATACAATATTAGACATCTTATAGATCTCTCTATATATATACAGTATATACAACACATGTGCAAAGACTGAGAATATCCACACCTCAGTATACAAATATAAGAAGAACAATGCATATACTTTATATGAAATATGAATGCTCTGGGTCTTTAGGTCGTGTGCTGGTCTACGGAGTAGTCAGGTTTGGATACTCTGGGTCTTTGGGTCGTGCGCTGGTTTATGGACGAGTCAGGTTTGGAAACTCTGGTTCTTTGGGTCGTGTGCTGGTTTATGGAATAGTCAGGTTTGGACACTCTGGTTCTTTGGGTCATGTGCTGGTCTATGGAGTAGTCAGGTTTGGATACTCTTGGTCTTTGGGTCGTGTGCTGGTCTACAGACCAACTCCATACCCTGTCATTGCGGTCTTGTGATTTAAACAGTCAAGCGTTATTAACTTTTGTGGTTTTAACCTGGCAACAAACACAAGGCAAGGACAAGAGGGAAGGGCAAAAAGGCCCTCAAACAAAGAGCGCCGGAGTCACCTCAAATAATGTCTGCCAAATAGACTGGACACACAAACGAAAATATAAATCACAGAGGTGTTGTAATAGAAAAACACACGCTGACATTTAAAAAAAAAAAAAAATTAAAATGTTTTCTACTTCCCAGTCTTGCCTCTCAGAACATTGGAAAGGTTGTAAAATATATGTTAAAAGTAATTAAGTAATCCATACATCAATATGTATATTAAATTACATTATTCCCAAGTGGGCTCTATTCCCTGTTCTGTCACATCCCAGCTAACCCTCACCAGTCATGGTATATCATTAACCCTTGCATGGAATGACTGGTCAAAGGCATGCCATCTGGAAAGGGTGACCATGCTAATTGCTTTGTTTAATGTTTTGCTCATCAATTCAGCACATTGAGTATTTAATTATTGGTAACATGATTTAAATATTAAAATTCACAGTAAATACTAAATTGAACATCTTAATACCAGTGCTTATAAAATAATTGAAGGTCCAGTCATAGTGTTCATATCAATATATTCAAGACATCACACACAGTAAACAGTAGTGTTTCCATGGTTTAAATGACCACTATTTCTCAGTCCCTGGTTGGGTGAAATGAGTAAACAGAGGCTAGCTCATCATTCTCCGCAGATCCTCAAAGGCCTTGAAGTTCCACTATATCACATTTTGAAGACTGAGATTAATTGCCTCTTTTACAACCTGACAGTAATCCTTGAAACTGCTTCTTCTTCCTCTTCTTCCTCAGCCGTGGCAGCACCATAGTGTCCGTTCCTCCCTCCCCTGTCTCCCTCTTCCTGGTAGCTCTGACTGGAGCGAAATCAGAGACAGAACCGGGATATATCGAAGCTAAGCTACAGTATATCACTAATATTTTCCATGACTATATCTCCCCCTCTCATTCTCTTATGAAGCAGTTTCTTCTTTTAAGGGGCAATCTGGGATTCCAACAACAAAGAGGCTGAAGAAGATGTTACCACTCTGAAATTCCTAGACGGAGCCATGGATTTAATGAGATCAAAATTAGCAACTTCCTGGGCCATATTCACAAAGTGTCTTTGAGCAGGAGAACTGATCTAGGATTTTTTTAAATCAGAATTATTAAGCCAGGGAACCTGATTAGCACTCCTTGTCAGATGCTTATTGAATATAGGCCTGAGATCAATAAATAAGAAATGAAATAATCCACATACTGTATGTCCAGATTCAGATTGATCTCCATGGGATTTTCAGATATTAAAAGATGTCAAGAACACGATGTTCACAAAGAAAAATCACGTTTTGTAAGTAGAGCAACATACTGATCATTTTGTTTTGTAAGTCCTCGACAGGCATCGGATTAACCCAACAGATGTAGAGTTATCATGAGGAGGTTGCTGGGAATTGGACACAGTTTGTATAGGACTCTGCTACACAACATATGCTGCTCATGGCTTTATAAGGTCATCCAGATCTACTGCTTGCCATTTTGTTATTATTATTACACCAACAGATGGTTTTTCGGGTATTTCATTTGTCACTGCAGCCTCCTCTCTTAAATCTGTGTCATGAACTTTCCAAAATTGCGTGACTTGAATAAAATGATCAAAGTAGACAGCATCATCAAGACATATTACTTTCATCTCAAACAACCAAATAGTATTGATGCTAAGTCACATTTCCAGATGAATAAAGAACAGAGGTTAAATATGTTATTGGATGCTGTATTCACTGTAGGACAGGGCTATATGTCTGGATTGCAAATAAGCAGTGCCTACATTGAGCACAAGACACATTCAGACAGTGGTTTGTTCTGTTCACTCTGAATACGCTGGACTGAAAGCCTGATTTGCTAAACTAACACCTCTGCATGTGTTTTTCACCTCATCGACAGTGATTACCAGATCCCATTGACCCGGACCTGGCCCCTCTCTGTTCCCCTGTGTTGCATGAATGGGACGTAATCAATCTGTAATCCAATCAGAGGTTGTGTTCGTAGTGACAGAGTGAGAGAGGGAGAGAGAAAGAGAGAGAGAGAGAGAGAGAGGTCCCTGCGGTGTCCTGATGAGGCCAGGAGATGAGGGGTCCCAGGGGATAAAGCCACCATGGTTACATGGGTCTCCACATTAACCCACACCATAGTGTAGTGACCCATTGGGTGCCTTTATGGCACCCTATCTTATTCCCCTTGTCTCTGGTCTGAGGTATGGTACTGTATAGGTACTGAATCCTAGTGATTCTCATCATTCAACAAGAGTTAAAGATGCATTGCAGGGTTTTGGGGTTTTTGGACACTGGTTGTAAAAATGGTGCTGTCCAGCGTAAGCTGGTCCCAGGAAATTATATGAGCTGATATGTTCCCCATGTCATGAAAACCACTTGCTTCAAACTCTGAATTTCATAGCTAACTGAGATATGATAGTGATTCTACTAGAATCAATAGATTATGCACATATAAACAACATATTACACATCCAGCCTGAAATGGGAGGTTTTAAAAATGGGTATGTTATTCGCAAAAGTCGCAGACTGCATCCTTAAACAGATGCTATATAATACCTTCTTATTAAAATACACATTGTTCCCAGACTATTCAATGCTGCCGACACATGGTTGTGGTGTGTTTATTAAGACCATTATTGGCTTGTTGACCTGCGTCTGTTTGTCCTCTCACACCTACCAACATAGAGGACTGTGAATTTATACAACATGCATGAATCTAGGAACTTGATATAACCGACGGGAGAATGACTCATATTTTAGACAAGTCTGTAGTGGAGCAGCTCTAGCAGCTTTATCAAAAATACATTACAAAGAATTATATAGTAACCAGCAACTGTGAATGAACGGAATAGAACATATACCGCCTACAATCATTTTCATGAGAGAGACTTCATGAAAATAGAATTGTATATTAGCCAGCACTTGACATATGTTTGTGACTGAGTATCCCTGGCAACAACAAATAAAATAAATGTTCCTTCACAGAGCTTGAGACAGAGAAGTACTTACCTCGGCATACAATAGTTGCGCAAAAAAACTAAAACACAATTGGAATATGCAAAAAATATAATAAAAATAGCAATTCTGTATCGCCAATATCTATTGCTTTTGGACATAACTTTTGGTTTTAACTTTCAAGCTATGACAGAAATATAAAGGTTGTTGTGTTTGATTGACAACCACACCAATTTCATGGGTATAAGCAATACACAACCTATATCATATTTAATAGGCACATTGAGAAACTTTCTAATAACCATTACAATTTTATAGTGAAAATAGGTGGTTTGTAAAAAATAAAACCCACAAATGACTTGGTAACAGGGAGAAAATCTAATGTCTTCCTATGAACAGCAGATGGTAGTAATAAACATTTGTACATGTTATCTAGGGTTGGGAGAGCAAGCCTCAATGGCTGCATAGACACTAGTATTGTACTGGTATTTCCTTTACCAAGTGGACACTCTAAGGTCACTTTCAATCTTACATTTAGAACTGGAAACTATTTAGATCACCATATACATAATACCACAATTTACATCAAAATATTTTTAAAAATTGACAAATCAATTGATGCAAAAACATTTAGACGTATTCAAAAATCTCCTTAGGGTTGATTATATCAGGAATGTATTTCATTTATTATTTGTGTGTTGATACATTTTAGGAGTATTCCAACACTGATCAGTCCTAGACTAGTGAGAATTCTTGTGTAGCCAAATGTAATTTTGGCTCACAGGGATTACTATTTCAGAAAGGCAGATGAAAATGCCTTCACATGTCTAGTTCTCTGAGTCAAATAAGACATGTTGGACTAAATGCAGTTTAACAAACGCAGGAAGACAGTGGCTAAATCCCTCAAGTTAAGCTCATCGCCTTTTCTCTGAAGTTTAGTATTTCATCCTGCAGGGAATCACAGTTGGTGTCAGTGTTTGAAGTTAGAGCGCTTCCTCAGTTCATCAGACATGAAGGTGAGACGTCAAGACAAGATATCTATAGAGGTAGAAAGATATAATAATATTAACAACGTATCTGCCACCCTGGTGTGTTTATTATAGAGAAATATGTCTGAAGCTTTTATTGTAGATATATTATAAATATGTCTTGCCTTTGTGATTCTGACAAAATACAGTTGTGCTCATAAGTTTGCATACCCTGGCAGAAATTGTGAGATTCTGGCATTGATTTAGAAAATATGACTGATCATGCATAAAAACAATTATTTAAGGATTGTGATCATATGAAGCCATTTATTATCACATAGTTGATTGTCTCCTTTATAAATCACAATGATTAACAGAAATAACCCAAATTGCCCTGTTTACATACCCTTGAATGTTTGGCCTTATTATAGACACAAAAGGTGACACACACAGGTGGAAATGGCAATTAAAGGTGTATTTCTGTGTATCAATAGTTCTCATGTAAATGCACAGATCAGGCTAGATACTGAGCCATGGGGAGCAGATAAGAACTGTCAAAAAATCTACGTTAGAAGGTAATGGAACTTTGTAAAGATGGAAAATTATATAAAAAGATATTGCTTTGCGAATGCCAGGCAGTACTGTTCAATCACTTATTAAGAAGTGGAACATTTGAGTATCACTTGATACCAAGCCAAGACCAGGTAGACCAAGAAAGATTTCAGCCAAAACTGCCAGAAGAATTGTCCTGGATACAAAGAAAAACCCATAGGTAACATCAGGAGAAATACAGGATGCTCTGGAAAAAAACTGTGTGATTGTTTAAAGGAGCACAATACGACGACACTTGAATAAAAAATTGCTGCATGGCCGAGTTGTCAGAAAGAAGCCTTTACTTTGCCAATGCCACATAAAGCCCAGTTACAATATGCCCAACAGCACCTTGACACACCTCACAGCCTCTGGCACACTGTCATTTGGAGTAACGAGACCAAAATAGAGCTTTATGGTCACAACCATAAGCGCTATGTTTGGAGAGGGGTCAACAAGGCCTATAGTGAACAGAATACCATTCCTACAGTGAAGCATGGTGGCAACTCATGGTTTGGATGTGTGGGCTCTAAAGGCATGGGGAATGTTGTGAAAATTGATGGCAGGAGGAATATAGCATGTTATCAGAATATAATGGCAGACAATTTACTTTCTTCTACATGAAAGCTGTGCATGGGACTTTCCAGCACAACAATGACCCTAAGCACAAGGCAAGTTGACCCACCAGGAGTTACAGCAGAAAATGGTAAAGGTTCAGGAGTGGCCAGCACAGTCTCCTGACCTTAATATCACTGAGCCACTCTGGGAAGATGTCAAATGTACGGTTCATGCAAGACGACCAAAGACTTTGCATGACCTGGATGGCATTTTGCCATGACGAATGGCCAGCTATACCACCTGCATGAATCTGGGGCCTCATAGACAGCTATTACAAAAGACTGCATGCTGTCATTAATACACAGCATTAAGAACTAAGGGTATGCAGACTTTTGAACAGGGGTCAGTATATTTATTTCTTTGTTGCCATGTTTTCTTTTATGATTGTGTCATATAACACAATCTATTATGACATGCTGTTGAATTTGAATCTCATAAGAAAGGAAAGACACTTGTTTTGCCTGCTACCTCATTTTTTCTTTACAAATGTTACATACATTATCAATACTCCAAGGGTATGCAAACTTTTGAGCACAACTGTAGATAGACATTTTGATTAACAAAAACATTCTGTGTGAGGTACCAATTAATGAGTGCCAACATCTTTTGATAAAAGTGAGATTTGATGATTTTTATAATACAAAAGTCAGACCCACAACTTTCCTCAGTCTAGTGACCACTGATCACATGATCAGATGCATGGACACATGGGGACTGAAGAGGAGACGTGTGAACTGTGTGTTTTGGGGGATAAGGATTTGACACTGTCAATATAAATTAAATAATGGGCATGGGTGAGAATGCCAATACATATAAAGTATATAAAATAACATAAGAGTGGTAGAAGGTTTTGAGCTTAAACACAAAGTGTACCTACAGTTTGCCCACACTTGTTTACTAAAAGACACTTAAGGCCTTCCCATACAACAGCAACATGAATGTAATGAGTCACATTCATGATGTACATTGTAAACATTTATTTAGTAATTATTGTACTGTAAACATTTATTTAGTAATTATTATACAATGATCAATATTATTTATTTATTTTTGGTGTCGAGACATATTACCTATTGGAAGCTGGGAATGATTAGGTGGCCATGATGATATGGATTAAATTGGAAATCCGTCCAGGACAAAGAGGTTAACACCGTTACTCTTCTAGCCAGCGCATAAAGGTTAACACCGTTACTCTTCTAGCCGGGACACAGAGGTTAACACCGTTAGTCTTCTAGCCGGGACAAAGAGGTTAACATCGTTACTCTTCTAGCCGGGACAAAGAGGTTAACACCATTAGTCTTCTAGCCGGGACATAGAGGTTAACACTGTTACTCTTCTAGCCGGGACAAAGAGGTTAACACTGTTACTCTTCTAGCCGGCACATAGAGGTTAACACTGTTACTCTTCTAGCCGGGACAAAGAGGTTAACACTGTTACTCTTCTAGCCAGGACAAAGAGGTTAACACCGTTACTCTTCTAGCCGGCACATAGAGGTTAACACAATTACTCTTCTAGCCGGGACAAAGAGGTTAACACTGTTACTCTTCTAGCCGGCACATAGAGGTTAACATCGTTACTCTTCTAGCCGGGATAAAGAGGTTAACACCGTTACTCTTCTAGCCGGCACATAGAGGTTAACACCGTTACTCTTCTAACCGGGACAAAGAAGTTAACACCGTTACTCTTCTAGCCGGCACATAGAGGTTAACACCATTACTCTTCTAGTTGGGACATAGAGGTAAACACTGTTTCCCTTAAAGCCGGCACATAGAGGTTAACACCGTTACTGTTCTAGCCAGGACAAAGAGTTCAAAACCGCTACTCTTCTAGCCGGGACAAAGAGGTTAACACTGTTACTCTTTCAGCCGAGACAAAGATGTTAACACCGTTACAGTGTCAGTGTCAGGACATCCATTTAATGCTGCACAATTACAGCATTTTGCAATTACTCCCTGGTCAGAAAGCATTTCCGCACCAATGCCCAATAGAGAAGGACGTTCTGAATAATAATATGAAAAATAGAGTTACTTGTTCCAGGTTTGACTTTATTCTTAGCCTTGCTAACATTAGCTTTGGCTGGAAAGTGGCTGGAAAGTAGCTGCCTGCTCCAAATAGTATACATTTAAATTTCAACGGCACTTGGCTGTCTGTGCTGCACTTAAGAGGGCCACATTAGCTAACACAACATATTTATAGGGTACAAAGCTTTAACACCCCATCTGAAAGACAACATCCTAAAACGGCCACTTACCTGAGACATTGGGGTTTTAATCATTAGTCATGAGGAAAGAATGACCAGGACCAATGGAGCTTAGCTCCATGGGCAAACCGACAGTTGGCTGCTGGGTACTTTGATGATAAAAAGTACTTTGATGATAATACAAGTATTTTTTTAGATGTTTCATGTTATCGCATTCTTCAAATAAAAATGTGCTTTTAACGACACATCACAAGTGTTTCCTCTTTGAAATTCAGTTATTCGTTTCCCATAACAGGAGGCCAACACACAAGTTAAAATATACCTACAGTATGTTAGAAAGCAAAGTAAAACAAGGTTGACTTACAAGCCTCAAAGTGCTTTGTGGCTACACTATGTAAAGTGAAATATTGATCAATTTTTATTTGTCACTGTTAAAGACTGTAAATGAAGTGGACTGCTCAATCTATTCCCAGTTGTAACACTTAACACTGAATCTATAAACAGAACATTCACTGCCTCCAGTGGAAATGTTCTAATAAAAGCTATGAATTGTGTTTTTACTGGTAAATAAAGGCCCATGAGCAGCTTTGTGCATCTCTTTGAATTGACAGTTCTTTAGGGATGCTAACTGGCCAGGGAATACTCCCCCTCTCCCCTTTAAGTAGAAATTGATTTCTTCAAAGGAAGACAGTTGTTTTTTTAATTAAAACACTGAACTAGCTAATTGAGGAATTGATTTAGTTAGTGGTTTCCACTGTGTAAAGCAATATTTTGTTGTTGAAGTTAGAGGTATCTATATTTATCAGTTAAAACAAACCTACAGTGAATACATAAACCCAAACGCACACGCATGGACACTTGTATGCACAAGCAGGCATTCACAAACACTGTTGATACCGTTTTGTGCTCTAATCCAACAACTTTCCTCAAACTTTCCCCTATAAGCCATGTAAACCTGACAGAGTGAGAGACTTTCACTGTCCACAGACCCCAGAAGCTTAACTTCAAAGTAGCTTGAGAGTATACATCAACAACCGGATTATATGTGTAACATCATAACTTTAGGAAGTGGTTTGTACATAATTTATATATTTAATCTTGAGGACATGTATTACTTATTGGCAATAATTCAGCTTTCATACATATTTTTTCATGATGTATTCACTGTATTTCTGCCCTTCCAACAAGATTTATAAAGCTGGTAGATAGGAATTACATTAAAAAAATTACATGACAAACTTCCACATCCGTCTTTCTTGAAAGCTAAAGTTACCTTCAGAGATCCTATATTTTATTAGGAGGCCATTTTGCGATTGGATTAATCATAGGTTCCCTTATATATATTCATAGACTCTCTTCATATATTCAAACCTTATCAAATCTAAAATTACTGTCCTTCGTTCAATGAAGCTAATTCAGTCATTTTGGCCATGAGAAATGACATCGCATTCTGTATCTTGGCAGGAAGTTCCTTCCTTACCGTAGTGTCAAGTCTTTTGACCTTTCAAGTTTTCTCCACTTTAAAAGGTTATTCAAAACCTGTGTCACAGTGTCCGGTGTGGGAGGACAGAAAAGCAGAGGCAGAACGGCTGTTTGAGAAATAATGATCCATACTTTAATGGACAGGAACAAAAGAAACAAAAGAACAAACTCAAAACAGACACAATGACTGGGTGACATAGCCTACGGCTAACAACCAAAATAAACCACAACTACGTGCACAAACATTCAACATAAG
>JACXGJ010004076.1:0-29189 GCA_016801105.1 Esox niger
CCCTCCCTCCCTCCCTCCCTCCCTCCCTCATTTGTCATTATGTCAAAGACATGTTGTCATTTGCCACTCCATACTTCGACAACGCCAATTCATCTAACTCCCGCGAGAAAAGCACACGCGCGCCTACTCTCAATCAAGCTAATTTGTCAGGGCAGATGTGAAACAGCGACTGACAAGAAGGTACGTGTTTTAACACCAAGGCCAACACAGGCTCGTCAAAGACCCTTACGCTAACATTTGGAACTAAATTAGCGCGCGTCCGTGTGTTTTTGCGCGTACCGGTCGTAGCAGGTAGGCCAGGCTACATCCCTGCAGAACCAGTAGAGGCAGCGGCGTCATGTTGAGGGCGTGGAACAGAGTCTCTATGGATGCCATGGTCTGGTCAAACCTCCCCGCCAGACCGCCCAGGGTCACGATAGTGTCCACCTACAGCCAGGCACGGAGGGAGGAAGGAGAGAACAGGATTATTATCTGAAGGTCTGCCCTATCTGGGCCTCCTGAACCGCTTCTAGGAGCCGTGGCCCAATCACGGGCCCCCCAGGGGTACCTCTTCAGACCACTTTGGGCTTGAGAATGGTTTGAGAAAGTGTGATTTGGAGGGGGGGTCCAGTCCAAGGTTGACTATTTTCAGCACTTGAAACATCTGGAGGCACGTTGTAATAACTATCCTTCAGCCAGATTTCACTTTCCCCTTTTTATCTTACCTCACTATCCTCTCCCCTGTACAACCCCTCCTTTACTCCCACTTACTGCCCCCTCCCCTCCACCTCCCTGTCCTCCGCGCTCTCTCCTCCGTGAAAGCTTTCTGAAAGACGGGACCGCTGCGGGACACGCTGTTGGCTGTCTTCCACACGGGACATCAAACTGGCGCAGTGACTCTGTTCACCGATGATGATCCAACTGCATCGTAACGGTGGGTCCTGTATCCTGGCAACGTTTCCTTAATCATCCCCAGCTCCTCATTGGTTCATTGGCCCGCTGACACTATTCCCTGGCTCCTCATTGGCCCGCTGTAACGATTCCACGGGTCATTGGTGCAAATGAGAATGTGTTTTCAGCCAACTTGCCTGGTCAAATGTGTGTTAAGTAATGAATGGACTGGCAATGGATCGGTCTATAACTAAAGACAGAGAATCCTCTGATTATTTATATACTCTTTACAGAGCAGGCTAGTCGCAGCCGGTCCCCCTCCTAACTTTTGAAACTCAGCTGCTGATGAATTCCTCCTTCGCTGGATGTTTTCCTCACACTCCTCCGATCCAATGGAACAGATAATGTGGCCCACGTCTCTGTGTCATCTATCTGAACATTACAGATTAAATGGCAGAATTGAAAACACTGGCGGCAATTTGAATGAACATTCCAAAAATGCACAGCCTACATAACCAGACGGTTCCCTAACGCAGATGACACTGTGACAAATAGCACCAGGCAGTCTGCTTCATTTCCCACTCCATTCAGCATGCCCGGGCCATGCGGAATCAACCAGAACACCGTCTAACACTGAGAGTCAGTCACAGATGGAAATCAAGCGCACACCAACCAGCCATGCCTTTAAGACTAATAGAAATACATCCACACAACCTTATGTGCATGTGATCTTTATCTAAAGTGACTTGTTAAAACCCTGTCAAGGGTGCGACTGAAGGGCTTCTACTGCTTTTTTAAAGTAAAAAAAATCCCCTGTGGGCTTTAAGATGTGATAATGACTTATAGACAGTGGTAGGCCTTATTTACGTCTTCAGTCTGTGCCCTTGGCCACAAATAAACAGCTTTAGCAATGTGCTTATTGAGGTTAAATCCGCCCCTGTCAAACACCCCCACACAACGGAGAACAGCTTTAGAAAAACACTTTTCTATTATAAGGCTGCACGCCCACGCCGGAATATCCAAACTACTTCAGAATGTCATTTATCTTATCGCTTGAACGACAGCGTTCCGTAAACAACCGTTACCGAGCTGCCGTCCTCCGAGACGATGTCAAAAACCACTGAGACACGTGCATCCGCGCCACCTTCCGCGTTTTCACACATGACCGAAACATGTGGCTTAAAGAAAACACACCCGAGTGCTATACAAACTCCGGTGATGAGCCATGCGTTGCCCGTTTCCACGCCGGCTCTTGTCCTCGGATTTTAAGGTCGGTAGCCTACTTACTGATCATTTTTACTATTTCCGCCTCGCAGACAGACTGTGAGCTGGTGAAACCAGGACGGTTTTCACCGGGCTAGCATCTGCCTGCAGTCTAAGGGTCACTTGTCACGTTTGTCTGTGTGCTCAATTTTCGTCCGTGGAACACTTTTACATTTAACCTGGTTAAAACCAGTCAAGTTGCATTAATGTGCGCTGTCTTAGCAAAAACACATTAAATAGAAAAATATATTTACCTTGTACCTTCAGCACTTTGGCCCACAGCCTGGAGTGAGACAAATAACCATCAGCCAGCGCAGCCAGTCAACACAAATAGAAGCAGACAAACCAATGAAATGGCCAATATACAGTGAAGGTGGTATTTTAAAGCAGTACGGCACGGGGGTTTTGGTATGTGGCCACTAGACAGAGCTGTTCTTAGACACAATGCATGGCAGCACATGGAGGTGGACCAAGACACAGCACTCAGCCGTGGGATAACGGCAATATACAACGAATCCCTGAGATGCCATGTCGCTGCGATTATTAACCAGTTACCAACGCAACCAGGGCAGCAGCAGGTGATGTGCGGTCATGCCTGCCTATACGAGAGCAGTAAGGCACTTGGGGGTGTGGCTAAGAGATGCTCTCTGGCACTTGACATGTGGCGAAGCACTTAGCCCTGAAATATTAGAAATACACCAGAATCCCGGGAGATCGCGAGTATAAACCGTTGACCAACCCACTTAGAGCAGCAAAAAGTGAGGTCACATTTAACACATTTTACCTCAGCCAATTAGATTTCAAGATTATAATACAGACGTTGCGTAACTGCATACCAAATCGACCTGCTCCCGCATTATGCAGACCAGTGAAGGACACGGAGTTATGCGGGCACTCTGACACTGATCAATCACAGGCTTCAGTGTGAAATAAAGCTTTCCATTTATGACGATATTCTGGAGAATGCTAACACGTAATAATGTAGCAATCAATTAGTTTAATTCCCATAAGTCCGCTTGGGTAGAAACCAGGCATGGACGGTCTGGGTAAATTGTCTTTTTCACGGCGTTCAGTCATACTCATCTGTCTTCCAACCCTGCTAAGAGTGACTCTTACATAACCGTGAAGGAACGAACTTAGAAGAGGTTAAAGCGATGTTTTGGCACAAAGCTCAGAGTTGGAGGTCTGATTCTGTCCAAGTGACTGACTAGAAGCACTGTTGGACCCTGCTGGTTCACTGACTGACTGATTAACTGACTGACTGACTGACTGACAGCTAATCAGAGACTCCAGGATGTGTGTGGGTGTATGTCTGTGAGTGCGTGTGTGTTGTCTTGTGTGTCTTAACTGTCAGATCGGATGTACTTGTCCAAGTGTTTCCCAAAGATCTTCACTGTTAATGTGGACCTGTCACTCTTAACCCCCCCCCCCTCCACACACACAAACTCTTTGACAGATGAGAAAGGTGTAAATTACCTGGGAGAGGGGAGGGGAACATGAAGAGGAGGAAAATGAAGCTGAGGCAGAGAACGGAAAAGGAGAGAATTACCTGAAGCTGTTTTCTCTTGATCTCCTCCACCATGATGGCCAGACATTTAGTGAAGTCAGTCAGGTTCTGATCAGCCGTCTCAACCAACTGGCACTTCTGGGGGGAGAGGGGGGTGAGAACCACAGAAATGACAGACAGATGGAGACAGAGCCCAAATCCATTCTCTTTATTCTGTGAATAATGTTCTCCCTCAAACTCACAGGAATGCACACAGAGACACAGACGGTTCCAGTGTTGGCCCCTAAACGGAAGTTAGTTCCAGGTGAGTTCTCTCTCACAGCTGGAGTTGCACAGCCTTTCTTCTATTCATGTCAGCTCACATGCTCTTTCACCGCTCGGTCCCCCTAAAGAATACCTCTATCCCTCTCTTCCTCTCTGCCTGCTCTCTCTCTCTCTCTCATTTATGTAGAGTTATGCACATTTCCTGATACACCTAAAAGTCCCTAGACCGCTTTCTCGGTTGCATTAGCATAGCTTGTGATTTTCCCTTAGTAACAGTAGAATATGTCTATTCTCTAACACTGCCATAGCATTGCGAGGGCCTGGCCGTCTGCTGTTTAGCTGAGCTCCTCCCCACTTAGTGATTGGCCAGTTGTCCGTGTCTCAGTCAGCGAATGGATGGGGACTGAGTTGTCATTATCGTTTGGGTATGCTTTTCATCCGCGGGGACTGGAAATTCAAAACAAGTAGCAAAGTAGCAAAGCCAAGGTAAAAGATAGGAAGAAAATGTACCTAATTTTAACATCAAAGATACCCCTGATAGACTTTCCAAGAAGTGTTTTTCTGACTGACTGAAACGTCGTGCTGAAACACAATTTTTGTTCGAATCGGGTGTGTGAGTGCTTGGACAAAAACAACGTGCATCCCTTGGGGTGCCCGGGACCAGGATTAAGAGACACTGCAAAGAGACGTATATTACAGTAAACAAAAACATAGCAGTTGAAGTAACCCCCAATCAATAAGTGGTTGCACAGATTTCAATAGCACACGTATCATAACTGATGACGGCCAGGTTAGGTTGTGCACTTCTGTTTTTCTAATTATTGCAAACTATCTTCAACTATATCCTCCAGTCTCCACTCCATATCATCCCCAGGCACTTCAAGCCAACAGGCTGAGCGTAGTGGCACAGGGAAGAGCTTACCCCCCCCAAACGTTATTTCTAAATGTATATCCCAGGGTACATTGCTTTAACATTATCAAATGTGGACTCTTTCGCCCCTATTTGAACCAAGGCAAGGTTCTGAATATGGGATTTAGGGAAGGAGAGATCTGCCTGTGTGAGGTGCAAGGGGCTTTGATATATAGCTCATTAGGGTGGGAGTGCGTGTTTGAGATAATTAGCTATTTCTATGCTCAGTCCACTGTTCTAATTTGTTTTTATTTCCCTTATTCCTTTTGTATAAATAGTTGCACCGACGGCTTGAACAAATTCATTGTTTGTTGTGAAACTTGCTTGGCAGTTAAACCATTTCTGATTCTGATAGTTAATTAGTTAATGAGTAGATTAATTAGTTAGACAATTCTCTGAATTTCCATTCAGAACGTTTCCTACTACAGGCCTAGCTTGTCTGCAATGCGTCTCTTCAGCCAGATCAAAATACAATTTTAAACATGACATGAGAAAATGATGACGGGTGCCAGTATAGCCAGTATCTTTTTATTATTAAATCAAAATGCAAAACTGAATGAAACACAAGCAGGATGGTATATTATTTCTACTGTGTTTTCATTGGCCTACACACATTTCACACTGCAGCATGGACAAAATCATTCACATGAAATAAATGTAGGTCTTTAGGCTGCTGAGAAGTTGATTTTAAAAGCCCCAAAGCCCAGACACATTTCCCCCTTAACTACCAGGACCACATCAGAGTGGTATGTACAGGCCCACGATGTCTGGCTTCCCAACATGCCATTTCCCAATCTGACGCTTGGCTTCCAGGGATAAGTCCAGAGCTGCACACTCCAAAGATCGTTATCAGAATTCAATGCATTCTGGGACTAATGTCTGATTACTTTTGAACTGGTTTGTTCTCCTGGAGGACAGAATAAGCTGCTATTTACATGAGTCATCATGACTGCTTTCCCTCCACTCATCTTTCAGACACTCAGGCTGCCATCTGCATTGAAACCTGTAAACACTAATCTTCCCTGGGTTCTTATCACACTCACCGACACTGGATGTGCGTGTGGGTGTGCGTGTGGATGTGCATGTGGGTGTGCGTGTGAATGGGGGTGTGAATGTGCATGTGGATGTGCATGTGGGTGTGGATGTGCATGTGGGTGTGGATGTGCGTGTGGGTGTGGATGTGCGTGTGGGTGTGCGTGTGAATGTGGGTGTGGATGTGCGAGTGAATGGGGGTGTGAATGTGCATGTGGATGTGCATGTGGGTGTGGATGTGCATGTGGGTGTGGATGTGCGTGTGGGTGTGGATGTGCATGTGGGTGTGGATGTGTCACACCTCACCTTCTCCGCATAGAAGGCTTTGACCTCTGCAGTGATGGAATCAAAGTCCCCACTGATGTAGTCCGGAAGATAACTGGACCACGACGAGTCCAGCCGAGAGAGAGAGAGAGAGAGAGAGAGAGAGAGAGGAAGAGGATTTCAGCAGGTGACAGTTCACCCGTGCACACGGACCCAGGGTCTCCGGTCCTACCTGTCTTGCTGTCCGGCGGTGATGTCATACAGGTGGTTCGCTGCTCCATCTGCACAGGCCCTTAGGACAGCTACACAGACAGAAACCACGTTCAGCTGAAACTAACTCTCTTCGCACGCACACAACATTTTTGCTTTAATGCAAGTGTGAAAATAGTTTTAAAAAGAATGAAACAAAGCCTTTCTGGTATCCCCCAATAACACAACATGCAGATCCCCAAATTCCATGGTGGCATTCATGTTCTGGGGGATTTAAGGCAGACCATTTGCAAATGTCACAACTTATTCAAGCAATTCAGATGGAACAGGCGGCTTTTAGAAGTCTGTTTTTGCTTTTGTGCCTTTGACTTCAAAGGAGCAACAAAAGCATTTCTCTAAGCACCTTGTTTAAATAACTAATGCATTCAGCTGAGATGGATCATTCTGCTTTAAACAAACGTGTGTGTGTGTGTGTGTGTGTGTGTCACATAAGAAGTGTGTACTTGCGAACACATTGCGACACAGTGCCATTTTCTGAATCAACCATCCCAGCCTTGTGAACATCTTAAACCCACCCCCCCCCCCACACGCAAACTGGAGTCACTTAGCTGCCCCCATTATCCAGATTGATGTGCACACATACTTTATTCCATTCATTTAGTACTTAACACCCAGTTTCCGTTTTTTGACGACATCCACCCTGCTCCCATCTGATATCAGGATAAACCTCACGTACATATGGACTGTTACTGCCATATAACTACTGCTACATGCAACTAGTGCAGTACAACTGATATGAACACAAATACCTTTGCTCCAGAGTGTTTTGAGGTAGCCTTTTTCTAAAGGCTGGTTGAGAATAATTAGGCATATTTTCTGCTTGCCTGCCAAGAGAGAACACAGGAAAGGGAGATGTGAATGTTACTTGTTAATGCATTGCATACAACACACTGGCTAGGTTATAATTGTGTTTTGCTAAAAGGCCCAGACATAATCTGAACTATGTTCCTCAACAGCTCTGAATGAAATCAAATTAAAATGTAAATAATTAGTGTTTTTGGTTCAGTAATCATTGTTTTGAGTCATTAGTTTGCAACAGTTGGGTGTGATATACAATGTAAAGCTATTTGTCTTTTGGACTCCAGTCATTACAGTGACCGGGACTCTCAGTGACCGGGACTGAGTGACCGGGACTCACCGCAAAAAACTGCCTCCCCTTCACCAGCTCCAGCAGAAGGCCATAATGCGCAAATCTGCCTGCGAGGCGCGTGGCTATATAAAGCAAAGCACCTGCGTTTGTTTACCTTGCGCAATGCACACAGCACACGGAGGACGAACTAGTAAGTTAGCTAGTCTTGACTATAAAAGGCATTATAATTAACATTGCAAATGTTTCTCAATCGGGCAAATTATGGTCTGTTCGGGGGATGTTGTTGGCTGTTGAAAATAAGCTCGTTCAATGATATTGTTGATATTACAAAGGTGTCACAATTTGTGATTTTGTTATATCGTTTCGCACAGAAAAACAATAATGACGTCTAACCCCTATTTTTATCGCAGAATCTCTTTCAGCGTTGTGTAAGGAACATTCTAAATTTTAAAAAGTTAAGCATTCATCGAGTCTTGATACAACATTTGGTAGGTTGTTTCAAATGAGTTTCATTGTAGTTGTGAATATCATTAAATTACAAGGCTGAAGAGACCCATTAAATAACGTTCGTCTTGTCGAAATGAACGTGCGTACACAGGTTGTATGTACAGGCCAGGAGGAAGTCACATCTAAGATGAAGCCAAAGCCATGGAGACAGAAGACAAAGCGGCCACGTCAAACACAGGCCACTGGTAGGACATTTTATCAGGAAAACGTAATGTCTAACCCCTGCTGTATTCCACAGGTTCAATCTTATATTTAACCGTTAATCATGATGTTTACGTACAAGCGTGCTCTCATTCAACGTTTTCTGATATTTTCATTTCTTATGTCGGGTTAATATCGTCCCCTGTGACTCACATCCACCTATTTAAGGAGCTGGCTGATTAAAGGGCGCACTTCAGCGGGGTGAAACGATTACATGCTTGTGAAGACGGACCTTAAGGACCCCAACCGGACTCTAAAGTCATCTCGCCGCGGCGCTCACTGGAATTGGAAAATGTGATGTCGCCAACAGAGCAACGGATGTCGAAGACGAGGCCAGTTCCAAGAAGTTTCAATACAGCGAGAAGTCACGGACGAGCAGGTTGCTGGTGTTTATAAACCCTGCTCCTGTAGTCAGCCCGCGCTCCATGTTTTAGATCTGCTCTATCACACGTGATTCAAATTATCAGCTCATTATCAAGTCCTTGAGGAGCTACATCAGGTATGCTTGGGCAGAGAGTGATCTAAAACATCCAAGTAAGGTTTACTTACAGTAGTCATGGGTGGAGCTCAGTAGAATAATTATATGCAGAATGCATTGGCACATGTTTATTTTCACATTCACATTTTGTTTGTATCCGGAGTGACATCCAGTCAGAGCAGAGATGTCCAAGAGCAGTGTTGAAAAACACTGAACTAAACCATGTGGCGTTGTATTACCTCAGTTCTACAGCCAAGGCTAAGTACATGGCAGCATTATGGAGGGTTTACAGTGAGGAAGGGAAATGCTGGAGACTGCAGGAGGCCAAGCTTTTAGGGCATCTGCGAATGAACCTATAAATTAGCCTGGTCTAATCTGCCGGTTTAACCTGACCCAAGCAGTTGAAGTAATTGCTCCTGGGTTTTTTTCTGAAAATGTGTTCTCAGTCACAATTACCTGATCAAATAAATGTTTTAAATCAGATTGAAGAAGGTAAACTGTTACAATTGCCCCTGTTACTTTCTTCATTGAGCAATGTGAACCTCGATGAATCTGCTTATTTTTTGCTTTCATTGATAATGACAACATCCTGCTTGTAACCATACAAAGTTGTTGGAGGCATTTGTAGTTTTTCTCCGGTTATGTTCCGTAGTCTGATAACTCAGCGACTGAAGTTGGAGGATAAAACAGTAACATGTCATTGAGTGGATTCATTCTGAATGTTGAATCAAGTTGCCTAAAGATCAGTGAAAATGGCTTTTGTGTTGCTTCTTTAATTGCATTCGCTTTATCTACTGCTAGGACGTAATCTTGAGTAACCCAGGGATTGCAACCAGAACAAAAAGCTCTACACTCTGTCAAATTCACAAGTCCACAGGCCAAACATCTAAAACCTTAAAGAAGGTAACTCTGATGAGTTGGGGTATTGGTCCAAGACGCCGGAACTAATGTTGCTTGTTATCGCCTAGATGACAGATCTACACTTCTGTTTATGTTGTCTGCCCTTGATCTTCAACAAAGATCTGATCCTATAGAAAAGATGGATAAATGGTTCCTATTTCCGCCCAATAACCATGTTCTTATATTCACCCCCAGCCAAGTGGAAGCTCTTCTGAGTTCTGGCAACCATAAGGGTGTAACTTGCTAATATTGAAGTTGTGAAAGCCTACATTTTTAACACAGATCTAAAATACTTCCAGGAATAATTCAATTTCTTTATGTTCTGTGATTGTTCTGATGACCTGGCCTTCTCAGTTTTAGGTAGCTTTTATTTTATTTGCTTCAGTCTCGTGTAGCCCACTGAAGCTTTGGTTTCTATAAATACAGAAACACTGGGAAAAGTCTGAAAAGTTCTTTCAAGGACTCTTAAATGGGCGCTGCTCTCCGCTGCCTGTCAATCCAGTCAAAATGCCTGTACACTTTGATGTCTCCTCTTAATGAGGATCTGTTGACAGGAAAAAAGCTTGGCTGTTTTCGTCGACTCTCATTTAGTGGCTCTCAACGCAGACGGCATCTGTCACTCACAACACGCGTGCACATTTTCATACAACCAATTGTTTGTGCTGTGCTCCGTTTTGTTTATTAAAACACGGTAGTTGGGTTCTGCTAATAATCTAGCATGCAGAGGAAGTGGTTCTCCGCAGAACTGTTAAGACCGTCTGGCCTCAATGAGACAATCAGGATTCAACACACCAGCCTAATATTCCACACAAAGAAATACGACTCGCAGGGAGGAAGGGGGAAACCTAAAGAGTGAAAGAGGAGAAATTGAATTTTTTAAAGTCTAGAGAGTTTTACAAGTCCGCCTCCAAACAATGACTCTAGTAATCAGAGGAGACATCCTGTCATTTCCTCAGCGAGCACAAACCATAGGCCGGCCCTCTGGTGTCTTTAATGGGCTTTTATATTCTGCGCTAACGCTCAAATGTTGTCCAGTCTGCAAATGAACATCACTGAGGTAGAGAAGCCTTGAGCAAAACTAATCACGCACGCACGCACACTAAAAACACACACACACACACGTGCTCACACAGTGCTAGTGCTAAGCACGTGCGCAGACACACTGTTGCCAGTGTACTTACAGTAGATAACAGTGATTTAGGAGATAGCTGCTGTAATAAATAACAACCTTTCTACCTTGGTTGTGAGTAACTGAACAACAAAGATAAAATAACACTCCCTCCCCGCTCTCGCCGATATCCCCCCTCCGTCTCTCCTTGACAATGTCCTGAGTCACCCCTCTCCTACATTTGCCATCCCTCTCTCCCGCCAACTGATATCCAAAAGAGAACGAGAAAAACGTGTAAAGACGGAAAACTAAGTCTGTGGGTATATCTGTGCCGACGTTCTGTCCCCTTGATAGGTAGCCAACATTAACCTGCGCCATGTAAATAGAAGTGTGAATCCCTTCTGTAGCCTTGAGCTCTGCTCTCTGAATGGAAAGCAACCTGAAACCTGGCCAAAGAAAAGCTCTGTAGAGGCTGGAGTCCCACTTACTGAAAAAACAGAAGACAGTTATCGCTTCAACAGAAATATACATGCAGGTCTTCTGTTTTTTTCTCTCCTCTTTCCCATTTCTCCCAATTTTTGCTGAATAATAACCGTGGCCTTGTGGCTCCATGACAACTCCCAGAGGGGATTGGCAGAGCTGATGAGTGGGACTTGTGTCCCCTGAAGAGTTTAACCGGGACCAACGCACTTGGCCAATTTGCACCATCCTTCATGAGACTGCTGGCCAGGGACAGAACCCAGCTCGCAGCGATGCAACTGCATTACAATACAGTGCCTTTGACCGCTAAGACACTAAGAACCAAAGGATGGAAAATACACAGAAAATCTACTCCCTTGGCCCTGCATGGACCTTCATGCAAATTCATGACATTAATTTCGGCACGGTTTGGCATATAACGCCTGGATATTTGACTGAAGCTGGGTGAATGATGTCCTGTCATAAAGACGGGCATGTGGGGAGGCACTAATTGTAAAATACAAATACTGTGAACCAAAATTCATCGAGATAGAAAACATAGGATTGTCTCTTCCATAAATTGGAAGAGAAAAAAAACATTGCATACCCCCTTTAACCTCAACAATATTCTCTGTGCGGTAAACCGTTTTACTCGTTCTAGCTGTGGTCTGTTTGTTTATTTAGCATATTTCACTGACTGGTTGTCACTCCGGATACAAACAAAATATGAATGTGAAAATAAACATGTGCCAATGCATTCTGCATATAATTATTCTACTGAGCTCCACCCATGACTAAGTAAACCTTTCAATCTGGACCGAGGAAGTGTTTTTGAACATTCAAAATAAAGCCCTCTGGGGTATTTGGTTACAAAATACATCAGACCAGAGTTCAGGGCGGTAACGTACAAATGTCAAAACACTCCCAAGTAGTTTTAATAATGCACTCCAAATGCATGTAACAGGAATGCTGGGCATCTCTCAGTGCACAATGTCCGATGTAGGGCTAGCCCAAAACTATGAAGTGAAATGTTAGGACTGCATTGTGTGGTGTAAGGGAAGGTCTATGTATGTGTCTGTGTGACTGCCAGAGAGAGAGTGAGAGTACCTGTAGCTAGCAGACAGTCTAAAGGAGTGAATTCTTCATCCATGACCACCCAGATATTCCACTCTCTTTAGAAGAAGTTACTCAGCTGGAACAGAGGAACACACAGTCACTCCTCAAACCCTTCTTTTTTCCTTTACTTACTTTTCTCCTTTCTCCTTCACGAATGTTGCTCAAACCTTCAAAGGAGCATTCGACATACTTTGAACAGAAGTAAAAACACGTCATCGTGACCTCTCCCTGGGGAGGCAATTCCTGCCCCGTTGACAACATTGCTGCCCAACCGGCGGCCATGGGAAACTCGTGTGTGTGGCGTGTCTTAAAGTGGGCGTGGCAACATAAGTGAGAGACTCAACACAAGCCCTGTATGGAAAACTAACAGATAATTGGATAGACTATTTGCCACTCCATATCATTTCTGAATATGCATTTTAGCTAAGTTTTCCCCCAAAAAATTGCCTGCGACAATGTTATTATTCTTATTAACCTGCCACATTAATACTCCTAACCTGCCACATTAATACTACTAGCCTGCCAAATTAATACTCCTAACCCACCACATGAATACTCCTTACCTGTCACATTAATACTCCTAACCTGCCACATTAATACTACTAGCCTGCCAAATTAATACTCCTAACCCACCACATGAATACTCCTTACCTGCCACATTAATACTCCTGACCTGCCAAATGAATACTCCTAACCAGCCAAATTAATACTCTTAGTGTAATTATAGTAACCAAACACAATACGGCTGACCTGCTATTTGAATTACTCTACAGCTCTTTTTACAAAAAAAGGATGCTGCATAAAATGCAAATAAAAACAGAATGCAAAGATTTGCAAATCATCTATCCCTATATTTAACTGAAAATAGTACAAAGACAACATATCAAATGATGAAACTGAGGATGTTACTGTGTTTGGAATAATATATGCTCATACAGAATTTGCCAGCAACACGTTTAAAACGTTGGGGCGTGTTTACCACTGTCTTGCATCACCTCTTCTTTTAACAACACTCTGTGTTTGGAAACTGAAGAGACCAGTTGCTGTAGATTTGAAAGAGAAATGTTCTCCCATTCTTGCTTGATACAGGCTTTCTGCAGCTCAACAGTTCAGGGCCTCTTTTGTCGTATTTATGTTTCACAATGCACCGAATGTTTTCAACGGGTGACTGGTCTGCAGGGAGGCCAGTTTAGAACCCAGACTATTTTACTATGGAGACATGCTGTTGTAATAGGTGCCTAATGTGGTTTGGCATGATCTTGCTGAAAAAAGCAAGGCCTTCCCTGAAAAAGACATTGTCTGGATGGCAGCATATGTTGCTCCCAAACCTGTCTATATTGTTCAGCATTAATGGTGCCTTCACAGATGTGCAAGTCACCCATGCCATGTGCACTAATGCACCCCCATACCATCACACAAGCTGGATTTAAACTGTGCACTTATAAGAAGCCGGATGGTCCCTCTACTCTTTAGTCCGGAGGACACAGCAACCTTGATTCCCCCCCCAAAAAATTGCTCAGTTTTAACATTTGATATTTTGTCTTTGTACCCAGCCGGACGGGACCGCTCTGCTTCGTGTTTTCTGTGTGTCCTTGGTTTGTCATGTCCTTGTTTGGTCTTTCCTGTTCTTGTTTCAGTTAATCAGTTGATTCCTTTCACCTGTGTTTAGCAGCCACCTGTTTCTGTTCTCCTTGTTATTCTGTGTATTTAGTTCAGCCATTTTCTCCCTCTCTTGGTCGGTCATTGTGTTGTTCATGTCACGTTTAGTAGAGGGAGTGGGGACGCCACCCTCCATCATCCCTTATTATCGTTTGGGAACCACAAAATGTACGTCTGTTCAACATCCAATTTCCCCTAAGATTAACCCACATCTAGCCATACAGTGGGTATCAACACTATCCATATCCAGACCCTTTATTGAAAATGCAGCTTTTGTTTAGGTCAATGTTGAAATCATGTAAGACAATTTTTCACTACTATTATATTGTAATTAACAGTTTTTAAAGAGGCACTGTAAAATCCAGCCTTTAAAAGACTGGATTTAAACAATAACACAAATGGCTAAACATTGTTTCCTGCTCCTCTGCCCTTATTGAATAAGCTCGGAAGAGTACTGGTTAGTCCAGGGTGGTTTAGGGCGGGGGATAGTATTATCTAGTCCAGGGTGGTGTAAGGTGGGGCAACAGTTTTATCTAGTCCAGGGTGGTTTAGGGTGGAGGGATAGCTCTATCTAGTCTAGGGTCATTTAGGGTGGGGGATAGTATTATCTAGTCCTGGGTGGTTTAGGGCGGGGGATGGTATTATCTAGTCCAGGGTGGTTTAGGGTGGGGAATAGAAAGTGAGAATGAGGAGACCACAAGTCAATTAAGATGAATAGATGGACCAGAGAGAAAGAAATATCTAAGGCACAATTCTGTAGAAAAATATATTTTAAACTAACTTAAAACATTAACCGCAAGCAGCTTCTGGACATTTATGCTTTAATTTATGCTAGTAATACAGTTAAACTTTTACATATGGACTTTTAATTGAAAAACAAATGAATAATTTCTCTCTAAAATAATTTAAAAAATTATATCAATGCCTTGTTGCTTAAGTGTGCACAACTCACCAAAAATACTTTGTGGAAGCACGTTTTGCTTGGATTACAGCAGGAAGTCTGTTTGGAAAGGTCTCTATCAACCAAGCACACCTGGAATTTGCAATTTTATCCAAATCTTCTTTGCAAAAGAGTTCAAGCTCAGTCAAATTTCAAGGGGATCTCCTGTGACAGCTTTAGGTCTGACCAGATTTTCTACAGTATTGCCTTCTGGGCTCTGACTGTGCCTTTCACACCATTGACTTTCACTTTCTAAAAGGAAAGTCAATGGTTGATGATTGATCCCATGGTTGATCCCATAGTACCTGGCAGAAATCCCTGCTGCTCCTTTAAGGTTGCCGTGGGCCTTTTGGTAGCCTCTTGGATGAACTTTCTCCTTGTCCCGTTACAAATTTTGGCATGCCCTCGGGGTTCCTTTTTGCCTCCACCTCTTAATGACGGTCTTCACAGGGTTCTATGACACCTGTAAGGCTTTCGATCCCGTAAATCTTTTCTTCGCTCTTTGTGAACCATTGAAGTCTGCAACCAACAAGCCCTCCAGGAAATCCTACATGATCAGCTTATTTCATTTTGGGCTAATGAGAATCACCTCAGTGTCAAGCGACGGGCATATTGCATTTGTACATGACTTGTAATGTGATCGGTTAGAACACCGTGACAACCCCGTTATGAACGGTGTTCACGCGTACGCAACCTAAAGATAAACAAAAGCTGCATTGTCTATAAGGACGTGTAAAGACTAGTTGTCCACTACAACGCCAAAGTCAATTGTTTTACAACTAAAACTTTACCGCTGAGCCATTTAAAGCCCCCTTTTCTCCTGGGGTTGAGCAACATTTCAATAGAAGGTCAGACGCTTCTTGTTCTATCATTGTGGGGATTTTTCGGTCCCCAGCAGGCTAGTAAAACATGTAAAAAACTGACATCTTATTGATTTTGGGAGGAGGTATGTTTATATTTTATTACTGAAGATCCCATTCCACCGCAACATCTATCACCCCGTGTCATCATAGCATCTGAACAAACGGTTTCTATATCGAATCCCCTAGCTGGCAAGGTGAAAAATCTCTCGTTCTCTCCTTGAAAAGACAGTTCACCATAATTGCTCCTGTAAGTCGCTCGTGATAAGAGCGTCTCCTGTATGACTGAAATATACGTACGCACGCACGCACCCGCACGCACTACAACCTCTGTTGTCTGTAACAGAGTTGACAGCTGACAGCTCGCAACGTGGGCTTTGACATCCGCTCGACAGTTGGATATTTTAGGCTATATATGTGCACAGTGATAAAATAACTAGCAGTCGGCAGTTGCCAAGGAAAAAAGTGCTCCGTTCGGGTGCTGCTTTCACGTGCTACGGATTATGAAGCGTTGGTCACCACGAGAAGTGCGCCAGCACGTGATCCAGAAGACTAGGGCCATTCAACATGGCCTAACATGCTTTACTGTCTAAACGTCCGTGACTGCGGTACAGCTATGTATTGTATTTATGTGAATTCATAAAATACTCACAGTAAACTAGCTGCGGTCAGGAGTTCCTGTTTAGGTTCGTATATAGTCAACAACAGCGCTGAGTCTGACAAGACGCTCCAACTCTGCTGGAAAATGTCCATAGACTCTGTAATGGTGCCATCTATCGGTGGAGTAGAATGGTAGAATGGAATATTATTACGTACGTTGTTGTATATTATTTTAATATGCTCCCGAATAACACCTCGCAATACAGTGCGTAATAATATACCACACATAATAATACAACGACTAAGAAGGTCTAGCCTGGGTATCCATAAACACAATGAAACGTTCTAGGGCTGTGAAAGTTAAAGCGTTAACCAACCATCTTGTGCTTGACATGCGAGGGAGCTGCCCGTTAACTTCTTGGTGCTTCTCGTTTGCTGGAGCTGTGTCGGGCGATATATCACTGGTTCTTTCGATATATCAATAGGGCAGGCATTCATGTCGTCAATCGTGATTCCACTTTGTTGGTACACATCCGTTAGCACAAGTGAGTGCGCTGTTAGTCCTCGGAAATCGGACTATCCCTCCTTGTGTTACCCCATCTCCTTCCAGACGCCCAGCGAACAAGGCCAAATGCCTCCACTCTGAACCATTTCTCACACCGGGGCCAAGACGGTTTGTGCCAGTAAGCAAGTGTTGCTCGAGGAGGAAGCGAGAAGGAGATATGATTTCTGGATCAGGTAGGATCCTAGCCTATCAAATATGAGAAACAGACTAAATAGATACTAATTCAACCACCGAACTTGTAACATTCTAAGTTAGCATTATTGCCGTTTTCGTATGGCCTAAGCTAAGCATTACATGTCGTCAATGCGTTTCCACTAAAAACACATTATGACTGGAAATAACAATTTCCGCCTACCTTAGGCCTGATATTCAAGTAGCCCAGCCAATTCAGGCGGCCAACAGCACATCAGGAAGGTTATTTTATGCAGGCCCCTACTGAGCCCCAATCTAACCACATAATATACATACGCTGGAGGACACTACCTGAATCAAATGCCTGCACACTCAGCCGCTCGCCAGATGCGTTTTATACTGTAGCCTAATATAGCTGTTATTCTACTACGTGGTGCCTTGATCAAGAGCGCAATTGGCGGACTTGACAGACCTTAGTCAGAAACCAGCAACCTTCCATATAACTTTACAGGGGCAACAAATAGGCAATGCCGAATTGAAAAAATACAGCTCATGTACTTATAAAATGCAACCCCTCTCCATGATTTACAATAAAACACAATGCACATGCCTTTTTAACTTTTAATTCAGAGACAAATATGAACACATATATTTCTGATCAGTCCCAATTTACTACAGATGATCGCGGGATTAAACACAACTGACCTATGCAATTGCTGGACAGCACTATTAAAATCCACAATGAACTATGATAAAATACAAAAAAATAACAGCACCTGTGTCTCCAACAAGATGCAACAAGGTGTTGTTTTATCTGTTTTTTTTAAATCTGCTTTTATTGGCAGCTCAAGTTTCCGGGGCGACAGAGTGTTCCGTATGGTCCCGGCAGTATTCAGCCTTTGTTGTGGACTTGAGGACTCTGAACAGAGACATCTGTTTTCATGCCTTCTGTAGTGATACTGATGTATGACTTGTGTGCCAGCGACATGAACCGGCAGCTCATCAAAGCACGTCAACACCTCGCGCGGAGACCAACGGTGATATTCAGTCAACCTCTCCTTGACGCTGGGCCATGTCGTCAGGGTAATCGACGACTGCCATTAGTAGTGGGGGAAGCCACCCCCCCTCCAACCCAGTCCACTGATTACCCACCCTAGTCAATAATCAACGAATGGTTGATCTAGGCCAATGAGAATATAGACAGCGTTTACATTAGATCACCCAAACTAGCAAAATTCAGGACTATACACAGGTACAGTACTACACAACAAGAATAGACTAGGTTTGAAGCCTGAATGCCGATAGTGTCGGCAAATGAGGCCTCTCTCCATTTTCACGACATCACTTCCTGCTCTAATTGCATCGGCAACTGTTTTAAAAGTAAAATAAGGCTTGAGGGAGTGTGGTATTTTACCAGTATACTACAGCTAAGCACTGTGTCCGGGCACTCCGCAATTCTTCGTGCCTAAGAACGTCTCTTAGCCACGGTAATAAGCCTAATGGCTTATGTATAACCCACAGAAAGAGCACGAGTGCTTTTGTTAAAGACACACCAGTTCTTTGTTAAGACTTTAGTTTATAGATCTTTTACTCTCATGACATGTATATCTCTGAATCTGATGACAAGACAATACAGGGGATATCCCTGGCTTTCTCCATTAGTTGACCAGCTTACAAATGCTGTAAGCATTTTTGGATTTTACAGCTTTAGTAAGCTGGTCAATATTTTTACACAATGATTCCCCACACAACAATCGCCCTTTTCAGGTGAGGTAGCTCAACTATGTAAAGCATTCAACTCTTCTTGTAGTCACAATGCCCTGGTGATGTGTGCTCTAACTTTCTTAGTAGGAAAATCCCAGATTAGATAATATTCACATCAGTATGGAGAGCAGTTGGATGCAAAAGAGGAGCAATCAAATTCCATATTCTTCATGATTAATTACACAAAAAAACATGGATCCAAATATGTTCTGACAAGTGACTGGGCTGCCAGTCAGAACAGTCTTCTCTGTGCAGGAAGGAAATTAGGTTTCTCCCAGTCTTTCGCTCCTCTTAGAGCTGTGGAGCTTTGAACCAAACACACTGTCTGATAAACGGCCTTACAGGTGGTGACCAAACAGGATTGTTTTTGTGAACAGCACATCGATTCAGTCGAAGGTCAGTGGAAGGTTATTGGGTAACGCCCCACACCGGCTACTCTTTGGTACTTCACACTCACCTGAACAGACATTGGATGGGCTTATGTTAAATGACACCTTCTGTCCTATTAGCTAACTCTAATCGAACTAGCCGAAGATGTAAATTCATAATGAATGCTGTTTTTTAATTCAGAAAAAGGTTATGGTCAGTGAGATGAGAAATTGCAGTGAAGTCTTGCCATATAACCCTCATAATATTCCTGTTATCAGCTTGTTTCAGCCAATCACCAGTCCTTTGCGTAGGACTGAATCTGTGAGAGGCCCTTCACTGGAACCCGGCTGACAGTCGGTTGTTAATTTGTTATCTGTGATTCACTACCAACCCCAGGAATTAGCCATCCGGTTTGTCAGCACAAGGCGGTTTGTCCTTCCTGATGGCTGGCAATACTTTTTCACCTTCTAAATTTAAAACTTCACTGCTTGTCTTTCATTATTTGGTCAAATATGCATAAATATAACACCTCAGCATTTGTCGCTGGCATGTCATGCCTTAGTTTGCTAATCTTGTCAACGAAAAAAATCATTAAAGTGGTTGGAAATATCAAAGGGTTTTGTTATGAACGAGCCATCTGCCTCAACTAAGGATGGAGCTGAGTTGGCATTTTAGCACAGAATGTAATTTAAGGTAGGCTACTCCCCTGCTTTTTTTTAGAATAGAATAGAATAAAGCTACAAAATATTATGACCCCATTCCTGATAGATAAGAGTCTGAGGAACACGTGTGCGTTTCGTTCAGAGGCCCGTGGATCAGAGCAGACAGGACAGTGCATTAAATCAGACTGGACCAGAAAGAATCAATGATAATGTAATGACCTCGGTTGGTCATGAATAAAAGCTTGTCCAGGACAGATGATGAATTCTAGAATCAAATGGTTTATTTTGTGCAACAGAACTTCAGTAGGCCAGTGTTGGTCTTTACCCAGGTGCCACATTATACGACCAGAGCTGTACTCCCAGTTATCATAGCCCCCCCCGACATTAAAACAGCCATGTTGCTGTATATCGATACTGGGGTGTTGTTCACATCCGGGGATACCTGATCTGAGGTGTTTCTTATGCACAGTGTGTAGAGGTTATCGTCAGAGTGTGAGGTCTCTACTCGTCAGGCCCAAACCCCACTTCCATAATCCTTGCTGTGCACACACACACACACACACACACACACACACAAAATACACCAGCTGTCTGGTGGGGGTTTAATCCACCAAAAGTAAAAACCTTAATCTGACTGGTAGTCTGCGACAGGGCAGACAGAATAGGGGTGAATTCGGCACATCAACCGGACATACAGTCGGGCTCCCTGGATTCTGACCCGTCGCAGTCTCACGGTCACACACCCAGGAGGCCGACGCCCCATCCTGGCGTGCACGAGCGCTCGGCGTGCGTTGCATTGCAGGACACGTTCTGGGCTGGATAGAGTGGGTGAAGAGAGTAGATGTAGTGGGCAGCCACATTGGTATTTGGCCCTACTTTCCCTCTGGCTTATTAAAAGCAATCGTCCAGCCAATCTGGCAACCTGCTTGAAACATACACTATGGCTAGTACTCAAACACACATCACAGCTAGCACACTGCACGGAATGTCTTTAAAAAAACACCATCACGTTGCTATATCTGAGGAGATAGTTGCTTGAAATAAGTTAAATAATCTGCAAATGGAACACATTACTTGATATTCAAGGCGTATTTTCTAAAACCAAGCGGTATTATCTAATGCAACTTTAGCTTGTTAATCTTCCAAAAAGCTTGCTATTCAAAATACTTTTCCCCCTAAAATGAACGCTGAATGGTACTCCGAACACTCACCCCCGAACACCCACCTCTAGTCCCGACCCCCTAACCTAATTCAAACCCTAACCTCTTATTGTAACATTTACCCCAAGTCAAAAAATAGACTTGTTCCTCAAGGGGAGGTCCACATCAGGACAGATTTCCCTTCTCACTGTCCTCACAAGAAGAGTGAAACACAGGCACACACTCCACAAACACACACACAGACACAAAACACACACACGCACGGACAGATACCACACAAGGACACATCCCTTCTGGCTCGTTGAGGAGGAGAGGAGAAAAGGCCAGGTAAAGATGAATGTTTCTCCAGACACGCCTGTCCCAACCCCAACATTTCACTTAACAAATGATAAACAAAGTCAGGTTGAGATGCAATGTTGTGCTCAGAGGGAGAGAAAAAAAGTCCTGAGACCAAAACAACATTGGTCTAAGATGACATATTTCCTCCTCAAGGGGAGAAATGATCACACAGCCTAGTGTTTATAGCACCATCGGACCTTTCATTTGTGTGTGTGTGTGTTTGTGTGTGTGTGTGTGTGTGTGTGTGTGTGAGAGAGAGTGTGTGTGCATGCGTGCCTTTGTGTTTGCTTGTTATTTATTTGAACTACAGACAGGAATTTCTCCCTGGAAATATATTTTTTAAACTTGTTTTCCACGCATTTCTCCTTAACTGTTCCATCATTAGGGAGGTTATTTGAATTGGAAAGTGAATTATATTGAAAAATTGTGGAAAATATTTTATTGTGATCATTAAATCAACTGTTCTCATATATATATATATATATATATTATAAACTGTACATACAGCTGTATAAACATAATTTATTCACCTTTTGTAGCTAGAGATCATTAAGAGGAGAGAAAGAGAGAGTTAGAGAGAAGAGGTACAGACGGAAGAAAGATAAAAGAAAGAGGAGAATAAACAGGAAAAGAGAAACAGGAAAGAGAGAGGGCGAGAAAGAGGAGGGAAAGATAGGGAAAAGAAAAACAGGAGAGAGGAAGAGAGAAAAAGAGGCAGGAGAGAATTATTTGCCCATGATTTAACGCTTACATTAAACCAGGAATTTATTATTTCTTTAAATTAATAATAGAATAAGTTGGTGTCAGCATGTGTGTATGTGCACGTGTGTACGTGGAGGCGTGTGTGTGTGTGTGTGTGTGTGTGTGTGAATACGGTGGTGTCAGCTCTTTGCCTGTCATCTCTAGAGATGAATGGAGACGGCGATGGATGGGAGTGCCTGCTCTTATTTACCTCATCTAACTCACAACCACAACCACACTCACACACACACACACACAACCACACACACCCCCACAACCACACGCCCATAAAGACACACACACACACTCACACACACGTCACCCGCGTACAAACAGACAGACACCCACAAATACACGCACATCAGACGAAACGCGAAACGGTCAAAGCGTGGACAAAGGACTACGTTTCAGTCCAGCCACGCCCCCTCTGACTCCAGCCACACGTGACAGAGCTTGAAAACCGGCGCAGATTACACAAGGATTCTGGGACGTGAGCTGCTGGGTGACACAAGCTGGCCAGTTGACCTGAAGCCTTCGGTGCTGTCTCCCAGCCAAGTGATGCTGAACCGTGTGTGAGAGAGCCTGCTGTTCCAGGCCACTATGTGATATCGCTATTTCCAGCTGATGCAAGACTTTCAAACAGCTGTCTTCTGTCAGACGGGGCCGGACATACCCGGCATACCAGGACACACACTCAAAAGCATGCGTACCAGATGACATTTCTTATCGCGGGCACCTTCAACGCCAAGGCGACCCACCTAGCTAGCGTCTGTAGCCGTGAAATGGCCGGGTCATGTCTCACGTGGACACAATCACTGTGAATTAAAAAGAAAGACCACACTTTTTGTCATTTAGCAGTCATTCATCCAGAAGCCAGGTTTGAGTGCCTTTGCCTGACAGCAGAACAGCAATAGGTTTTCTGTTATCGAGCCAGGGATTAGATTGGGTCTCCACAACACCAATAGACCAACAAGGTCCACACATCTCGAGGCAATGGGGGAGGGCATGTCCTTTCCTCTGCATGAGGAGAGAGGAGTGGAACGAGGAGGAAGACAGAGAAAAGCAGAGAAAGGAAGAATTCCTCTTTTATTTCCTCTTCTGAAGAGGGCTTTGAGTTGGACCCAATGATAAGAAGGTTCAGGTCAATGTTGTTGGATACTGAAGACAGTGAGAGAGAAAAATGTATAGAAAGAAGAAATAAATACACTTTAAGAAAGACTATGCACATTAATCAACATCTAGACTCAAAACAAATCCACCTTAATTTTGATTTATGTCATCTTTTTCCCTGGGGACTTTCTGTCTGTGTCCCATGTCCTTGTCTGTTTTTGTTTCCACCCTGTCTGCATCCTGTTTATGATTGCCAGTTAAGCACGCAGCGATTATGTTTGTATTTGAAAGAAGTGAGCTGCACAAATAAAATAAATTATTATTATTATACGACTGTGCAGCGGGCCTATGTAAATGACTCTGCTGTGACTCCCTGTGCGTATTGAAATGAGTTGCTAAACTTACCCAACAGCCTATTCTTCCAAATCACTATAATCAGGTGTTATCCGGATATATAGGAGCCGGACTTACTACCGCCAATCACACCCACACAGCTCCAACATTATAGCAGCCTCGGTGTGAAGTAGAGTTACAGTAGAATGGAACAAGATGACAAGGAGAGAGAAGACAGATGGAGAGACAGGAGGCACTGGGAAAGATGAGACTCAGGCAGAGGATAGACAGAGGAGAGGATAGAGATGAGAGAGAGAGGAGAGACAGAGAGGAGAGACAGAGGAGAGGATAGAGATGAGAGAGAGAGGAGAGACAGAGAGGAGAGACGGTGAGAGATGAGAGTGAGGAGAGGAGCAGGGAGAGATAAGAGGGAGAAGAGGAACGGGGATAGAAGAGAGACAGTGAGAGATGAGAGAGAGGAGGGACTGGGAGAGATGAGAGATGATGGAAATGGAGAAAGGAGAGAGGGAGGAGGAACAGGGAGAGTTAAGAGAGAGGGGAGAAACCGGAAGAGACAGCGAGAGATGAGAAAGTGTAGTCGGACAGGGAGAGATGAGAGAGAGAGGAGGGACAGGGAGAGATGAGAGAGAGGGGAGAAATCGGAAGAGACAGCGAGAGATGAGAAAGTGTAGTCGGACAGGGAGAGATGAGAGAGAGAGGAGGGACAGGGAGAGACAGCAAGAGATGAGAAAGAGTAGAGGGACAACAGGGAGAGATGAGAAAGTGTAGTCGGAAGGGGGGGGATGAGAGAGAGGAGGGACAGGGAGAGACAGCAAGAGATGAGAATGAGAGGAGTGGCAGGGCGAGATGAGAGAGGGAGGAGAGACAGTGAGAAATGACAGAGAGAGTAGTCAGGTACAGACTGAGAGAGGAGAGACAGGCGAGATTAGATAAGGGAAAGAAAGGGAGAGATGATAGATAAGAGAAACAGGGAGAGATGAAAGAGATAATAGAGACTGTGAGAAATGAGAGAGATGAGCGAGTTAGTGAGTGTGTGTCCTGTGTGTGTGTGTGTGTGTGTTTCTGCTTGTTTACGTTGGTATTATTAGTGTGTGACTTGTGTCTCAGGGATATAACCACTGTCTGCGTAGACAGCAGCCGTAGCACCAGTACAGAGCCCAGACCCGATGCTGTACGGTGCTGTGCTGAGCCAGGTTTTCTCATTAAGTTTGACATTAGAGATCTGCTGGTTTTAAGGGTGGCGGCATTAGGGGCTTAGAGAGAGAGAGCTGAGGATGGATTATACTGTTATCCTGGGATCTGCATACTGTAGCCTAGAAATAGCACTTATTTTATCTTCAGTAGTAAAATGTTTGTTCAACTGATCTCCTTAACACGTAGTAGTGTTAATTTACAAACAGATATGCTTTTAAAGACACTGTGCCGGAAATGTTTTTGCGTTCCCGGGGATACCTTTTGTTCAGTGACCAGCTTACTGGTAAAATTCAATACAAATAGCCTCCTAGTTTTATTGTCGGCTTGCCCAGCGTCTTCCCATTGATTTCCAACCGAAGATACACACACGGATCTGTCATCCAATGGCTTTTACGCTGTTTGTGTGTACGAAGAGGAGGAATTGAGCTCTTAGGGGACATCATTTCTTGCAGGTTCCCAACCTGGCTCAGGGACTCACTAGAGGGCGATAAGACAAAGAAATCCCAGTCAATGACTCCACCCCCACTCTCCATGATTGGTCAATGCGCATTGCTCCATGGATCTCTCAGCCACATGGCGGCAGGTAGCAGAATCACAGCTCGAACCTCGACTGTGGCGGAAGGCTTGGCTAAGCGGGGATGCGCCCTGGACCTCCGCGCCATGCAGGAGTCTGTGAGGTCGATAGCGCTTGTGAATCGATTTGTTCCCCGCATTTTCAAGTCCAAAGGCTGCGCTGTCAGCCGTGAAGTCAAGAGTGACAGCCAGTCAAAAGGTGGAGACGCGGGAGGAGGTGACTACACTGAGAGAACGGCTGTCACCGAGGCTGAACTGCTGCTTGGGAGGAGCAGCTTTGAGGAGCATCTTGGAGGAGCCGGAGACAAAGAAGACAGCTTACATTGAACATTAACACTTATGTGATTCATTGTGATGTCTGTCCGTGTAAAATACTTCACCGTGATACAATAACAGATTAGAGTAACACACGGACAGTGAATAGTAGGATCTAGAAGTCCGTTTCGGTACACGTTCCCCCAGAGACTACTTTTATTTTTACTGTAGTAATTCCCTGACGACCGACCCAATTCATGTCCCTCATGAGAAACCCACAGCATACAAACCATACAATGTATTATCCCTGCGGGTGGGAAAACAGCCATGGGGGCGTGGCCAAACCACAGCACGCCCACCAAGCCCAGGGCTCTCGGCCCCGCCCCCTTGTGCCTTCCGTGCCAATTCAAGGCGAAGCGGCCAAGGAGCACTCCCAACACCATCACCGGGTTGGCTGACTCCATGACGACGGTGGGCCTGATCACCATGGCGATGAGACATCCTACACAGAGGTGGTCAGCGGTGGGGTAACAACAGCAAGAGCTGACCAGGACACGGGGACACCCCGATCTGACCACTTGACACCCCTCAAGGGAAGGCGCCCCAGATGGCGATATGACTGGTCAGGTTCATCCCCGGGCGACCTACACACCCGGGAATGTCAAAGGAATTGGACTCAAAGTAACACCGGACTCCGACTGTTCTTCACGTTAATGTATGGCATAAGCTCCCACTGCATCGAGTCTGTGATCGAGGGGACAACGCACAGCTTCTACCCACCAGATTCTTATCACCCCGCTGACTGGCTTTGCGCGCACAGTCCGTGTAGTATTGACTGTGTGCACGCACACGTAATTATGGACACACACTTCCTCTATCACTTACATTACAAACTCATCATGTACAGCACTGGTAAGTAGCTGCTGTCGCCTTTCATTAACTGTCAGCTGTTACGCCGCTTAGAATGTAGCGTTCGGGGTGGGTTTTGCTGGTTGTCCGTCCGTCGTTGAGTCTGACTTGTAAATGACCTTTACCTCCGCACTTTGACCCAGCACACGTCAGATATCCATCTCCATGTCATTTTGCACTCATACCTTGTCATTTGTTTATAGTGACTTGTATCATTGTACTGCCATTTTTTTCTCTCTGCGTTTTTGTAAATGCATGTGACGAATAACGTTTTATTTAGATTTGATGTTGCGTCAGGCCCGAGGCCAGGAATGACAGCCAGAGAAAAATGGAAATGCACCAAAGGAAAAGAGGGGATTCATTGTTTTCTTCTGCATGAGAATAATGTACAGGTGTGACAGAGTGGTGGTGAACCTTGGTTGCTGTCAGAACTCCACCAGACTGTTCTGGCCCGCTAAGCTAAGAGCCTTTATGTCAGGGAACTAATGCAAGATTTCAGTTCCAGTCAAGGTTACTGACCAAACGAGCGAGGCTCACCTGAACAACTCCATTACACTGGTTAAGTTGGTCTAATGTTCTTGCTTTGTCTAACCTTGGATGCCAGACAAAGTTCCCCCTGAGGGGAACGAGAGTGGATGCAGATGAAAAAGCACATTACACAGAGTAATGTTTGTTCTGGTCTAATCAGCGTTTTCATTAACTAAAACAAAATGTATCTTTGATTCTGAAAATAAAAATATATACTTTATTTAAGTTGTTTTGGGGAGTTTTCTCACATTTTTACCTATCAAATAAAATGGCAACATTTATATCAATGTTTGATGATTAAGTTTTGATATTACTTAACAGTGATTTGGCCACAATAAAATAAGTTCACAAGCCTTCATTACGTACATATGTGTGTAGCTGAAGTTACTGGATGTTCATAAAGGCTGTATAAAATAAATAATCAGTTTGCAGTTTCAGTTTACACACACTACTTCATAAAATTACAACACAGTACATCATAACATTACTACACACTACTTCATAACATTACTACACACTACATTATAACATTACTACACACTACTTCATAACATTACTACACACTACTTCATCTTGTGAACATTACAAACTAGTTGAAAAAACTTAGTTGAAATTATCTACAGGCTTCTCTTCATGTTGTTTCAGAGCTGAAGGCCGGAGTGACAGTTATATAGTGAAAGTAAAAAAGAGGGAATTCATAAAATAAGATTCATAAAATATTATGCTGATACACTTTTAACTCATTTACTGGTGTATCTTTTGGTAACCAAATCTTATGAGTTGCGAATTTGTGCCAGCGAAAGTCAAAAAGCTGGAGAGAGAGAAGCTGATAAAGCAGAACTTTATGGGGCCTGAATGGGGGCAGTGATAATGTGTCTTTTTGGCTGTTAGATGTGTCACTGAATGGGCGCATTGGTAAAGTGTATTTCTGGCTGTTAGATGTGTCACTGAATGGGAGCAGTGGTAAAGTGTCTTTCTGGCTGTTAGATGTGTCACTGAATGGGCGCAGTGGTAAAGTGTCTTTCTGGCTGTTAGATGTGTCACTGAATGGGCGCAGTGGTAAAGTGTCTTTCTGGCTTTTCATTCTGTCACTGAATGGGCGCAGTGGTAAAGTGTCTTTCTGGCTGTTTGTTGTGTCATTGGGACACCAGGATATAAATCCTGCATGCGGAATGTCCCCATGGAAGGTGATTTTAAATATATTTATATTGGCTATAAATGTGTATATATTTACATAAACAATATCAGTTTGTAATTATTTCCTGCAGACAACAGTGTTACGAATGTTACCGACGCCACAGCTGTTTTGCAGCTCCACTCTGTCTTAGTTGTCCATCTATTTTGGAGCTTCAATCTGCCTTGGTTAACCAGGCCACTTTTGAGCTTTCATCAGTCTCTTTGCCTTGCAGAAGTCCCTTGTTCAAATTGGTACTTAATGCAGATAAAACAAATTATATGTCATTTTCCAAATTCCATGTTTCCAAATACATCTGATGATTTATACGGGTCTAAGGGATGGCTCATTGGAGATCCAATCTCCACCAAGTTGGATAAATCCACATTTGTTTGCACCATCACATTTGGAATGAGCTCGTTGCTACTTTAAAAGTGAATGAATTGGTACCTCTGGAATAATTCAGCGGGTTATTATATGATATTTTAATTTAAAAGTGTGTGTTTGTTTCCTGTGGCTGTGTTTTTCTTATTAATCCAGTTTGTTGTGCTATTGAGGTGTGTGATAGTAGATGTATGGTCTACATTGTGAACGTGGATGCGTTAGGCAGGTTTATCAGTAAAAGAGGCACTTGGTGTCAGCATATATCCCTACCCCACTAAAATAAAGGTTAAATACAATTTGTCATGTGATTGGCACCACATGAGATGCGTTTTCTTTCATACCCCCGGTTCCCAGCCCTCAGGTGTTCTCCCATAACAAGACACTGATGTATATTAATGATCGGAACGTTTGGCGTTCCTGTCTAATTCTTCGCCTCTACAGCTGGAAGAGAGGGTGTCGTCCAATTGTGTCTCTGGGGTATCGTTGCAGACCACACCCCCTCCAGTTTCTTCCTGCTCCACCCCCAATGAGGCCGGCGACATGGAAGTCACGGATAGGAAATGAGTACTGCGATCTGACCAGTTGTGGTGACGTTAGCATGTGTCGGGGGCGGACCGCAAGATTCGGGCCACCATTGCTAGAATGGATGGTAGGCGGGGCTAGAATGTTATTGTTATA
>JACXGJ010004076.1:29289-40921 GCA_016801105.1 Esox niger
TATATATATATATATATATATATATATATATATATATGTATATATACTGTGGGAGTCCAAAACAATTGCTGCCTCTTTCCGACCTGGGACATACAGCTTCCACCTATCCTACACTCTCTGACATTTCTAAATGAAAGCAGCTTATACGAGACCCCACACGTTATCTCCCTCCCGCAGCATTCTGGGAAAAGGAAACTTGTGTGACCCCAGGTAATTGGAATTATTTTTTTCCCCTCCTACTGTAAATGAACTAACAGCCGATAGATAAGCATGCTCATTTGAATCCCTGCATGCAATACCACAGGCCTTTGCCAACTGTATATCCTGTCCTGGAGGGGAGGAGGTGTGATGGGAGAGAGGGCTGGGGAAGTCCGAGAAGGAATACGGAGAAAGAAGCAGGGACGTGTTTTGATATTGGTAGAACAGAAGAGGGAGGTGAGAGGGAGGAGAGTGAGAGGAGGAAAGAGGAGCAGCTGAAGGAGATAGATGAGTGCAGACACCGGGCTGGTCTGAGACACTGAGTCATTAGGCGGGTCCGAAACCGCTACAGACGCCACACGACTCGGTGAAACAAACTTTCCCACGGTCACCATGGATACGCCATGTATACACAACCCCCTGGAAACACTCCGTAAAACAACCAGCGTGTGTGTGCGCGCGGTTATTACGATGGTTCGTTTAGGTATAAGAGTGCTGCCGGTCGGATATTTCACCATTCAAGCACACACACTGTCATACTGAAACTGCTTCCTGGCTCCCTAGAACAGTGGGAGGCTTACATCCAATTTTGGATCTACTGAATTTCAATTGTTTCCTCCACACCTAGGAATTCAAAACGTTCACGGTCCCTCCGCAGTTAGACCGTCCACCCGACAATAGCAGCCCTCTAGTAAATGGGTTTATCTTTAATTTGGGGTAAGTGAGTACAATCACGGTGGACAGAATTCATGTAAAACATCAAAGTGTACAGTAGTGGTTCAAAATATGACCCAGAATCCTACCACTTCTGTTCTTTCATAAATAAAACAAGTAACACAAATGATACACTCACTGATGATATGATATAGTACCTCTGCCAGGTAAGAAAGTTTCAGTGTTTTACATTCTCAGACGCCACAGTGTTTCTGTTGCGCCACGCCAAGAGTGGTTTTCGTTGCCAATTAGCCAATGATGTGCACTAAACAGACAGACGCAACAAACCGGGGACGTTTTTCCTCTGTGGCTAAACCGGGGCGGGGCTATCCTAATGTGGGGTTGATTACGAGAAGCCGGGAGGCTGTGGCATCTGAGAATGTATTCACAAGCTACTCATAAACGTGCCGCGAGCCACCAATGGCTATTGACCTGTCGGAGACCTCGGCCTAATTAGGCTCTATGGGACAGATGGTCGGTTGATGAAGGCCGCAGTACAGGTGGGGAAAACTGCCCAGTTGGGGGTATTTGTTGCATCCTGATTCAACTGTTTTGCCTGTCCTCCTGGCGGAGGGGAACGTTTCGGGGGAGTCGGTCGCGGGGTCGTATGGAGTCCGCGACGGTCAACCCTGTGCGCTTTCTCAGGTCGGTGACAGACGACGGCCCTTTGTGTTGACAGCACAGCGCGTTGCGGATCCAGGCCCGAGCCAGACGGAGGAGCTGGCTTTACGGTTGATGCGGCATGGATCCGGGTCAGGATTCACCAGGAGGCGTTTGATTTCTCCAGCTGCCGCTAAGTTGTACATCTGCTGCTGTGGTTCTGTGGGCGATCCCAGAGGTCCCTCCTCCAAGAGACGCTGTTTCACGAAGGGGGCGTCTCCTTCAATACCGTGGGGATTTGGGCCTCAAACCAGGTGCAGAAGGGGGCCCCCCACTGACCGTCCAACCCAGCTCCCAGCAGCATCTGGACTCCCATCCAGGGACCGACCAGAACCAAGCCAGTAGGAGGATGCAGAAGAATCCTCAGAAGTGGGAATGGGCTCTAAAATTATAACAAAGTGGTTCATCTTTTTTTTTTGTAAAAATATAAAAAATGTCCCTGTGACAAAATAAAATATATACATTAATAATAAAAATAATGATACAGAAGAAAGTACATTTTAAATTTATGTAGTTAAAGATAGTACAGCCAAGAGCAAAGTATTTAAATATTCTGCCTTCTAGATAAAGTTCTTCGGGGCATTTTTATGTTTTATTGGACAGTAAAGTGTAGAAAGTCAAAGTAGGAATTTGTTTTCCTGAAAGAGCAGTGGGCTGTAGTCCATGCTGCAGCAGTATATGTGTACCAGAGGCAGCGACCTGGATCACTGGCCACCCCTGGCCACGGGACTGTGTTTGGGCCTGATTTTGTTCCCATGAATCCAAGACAAGCAGCTAACCTGTCAGCCAAAGAGGCCGGAGTGACAGACGGCGGGGAAGAGGTGGAGGAGCTGGAGGAGCTGGATGAGGTGGAGGAGTTGGATGAGGTCCAGGGGGTGGGGGAGCTGGAGACAGCGTTGTTTGATGAGGCCCCACCACACACAATAACGTGTGAGAATAAATTGAGGTTTAAATTACATTTCTTTGTTTAATTATTGAACTGATTGTCCTGTGGAACTGGCTTTTCTCACTAACTGAGTTTTCCTTTTTATGTTGTGTCAGCCCTAAGGCCAGGAATGACAGCCAGAGAAAATGGGAAGACAGCAAAGGGAAAGGGGAGATTCACTATTTTCTTCTGCATGAGAATAATGTACAGGTGTGACAGAGTGGTGGTGAACCTTGGTTGCTGTCAGAACTCCACCAGACTGTTCTGGCCCGCTAAGCTAAGAGCCTTTATGTCAGGGAACTAATGCAAGATTTAAGTTCCAGTCAAGGTTACTGATCAAACGAGCGAGGCTCACCTGAACAACTCCATTACACTGGTTAAATGGAATGGTGACTACATGAAGCTCCCTGCCATCCCAGACCAGCTACATAAAAAGGCTTAGAAAAAACATACAATTGCATGACTGGAACTGGGAAGAGTTCTGTTTTTTGTTGTGGGTTTATTATGTATGTCGGTTTTATATGTATGTTATGTATTTATTCTGTATTTTTGTTGCATATTCATTTTTTTGTCGTTGGACCTGGGTAGACGCAGCTCCAGCTAAAGCTAATTGGGTCCCTAATAAAATACAAAATAACTTCTACTTTATTTTCTCCTGAAAATTAAACCCGTACCACCCCGGGTCACAGAAAACGGAAATTATTTTTAATGTAATTTTTTTCTAACAATAAATCCGTGACATCAGCAATTTCCTTTTTTTATTTTATCTTCCTCTTTCCCTCTGATGGGCTCTCCTGCTCTCTCTCCCTCATTCCTCTGTCCTTTTTTCCATATATCTGATGATGTTACACATAGAGGCTTTCACCTGCGTTCGTTGGTATGTCGGACCATTGAATTGGGCACGGTGTAATGTTCCATAAGGGATGAAAGGAGCTGGGGATCAGATAAGTGGGGACACTGGGACGGTGCTAGATAAGATCTCTAGTTAATTTGTGTGAGTGAATGAGCATTATGTGCGCGAGGCCATGCTAATATTGGATCTCTTATCCTGAATACTGAATAGATATTAAAGGTAATGTCATTGGCTGCGTGGATTTTCGGAACTATAAGAATCAGTACTGATACATTCGTCGTCCAATCGGAAGTAGCTTCTGTCATGGAATGAAAAGCCTCCCAGTGGAACTTTGCTGGGCAGTCACATGACAAGCAATGTTGAATCGGGCTGTTGTTGACTGGCACAGAATCTCCTACTGCATTCTGGGAACCAAACCATCTCAGTAATTGAGCAAACTAAATGATTTCGCTAATGGAGTAAAAACTTAAACATATTTTGATTCATAATTTGACATGCAATGGTGTGCTCTGACTGGGTGTTTTTGTGAAAGCACTTTGTGACAACTGCTGAGGTAAAAAGAGCTTTATAAAATACATTTGATTGATTGATTGATTGATTGTGTAGGCTACATCAGAAATTACAATAATATTTATAGTTGGAATAGTGCTGCAATTATATTGGTGGTATTATAACACTACAAATTATTCCACATATGTCTGCTTGTATTCTGTCACATGTTGGCCTGCAACATGTTAATAAAACGAAGTCATGCGTGACTGAAAACAAGCAGACATGTGGAAAGCCTGGAGCATCAGACAGTGCAGATGTTGGGATTCTTCAGTACTTCCAGTGCTATTTTGAGAATATGCTAATAACCCACAGAGCGATTGACACTGAAGGTCGCTTATTAACATAAGTCAATTCTGCAGAACCTTAGGAACCAAAACGCTGCAAACATTGCCTGGTACTGGAGCAATTCTGGCATGATGTGTTGTCTTGGTATATGTTGTCTGTCATGGGTTTTCTGTGTATTCAGGATGTGGTCTGTACTCATATGTTTTGTTGGTATAAAGTAGGTTTGGGAAGTATTCAGTCCCCTTCATTTTCTCTGTGTTTTTATATGTTGCAGACTGAATTTGTAATTGGTTTAAAAAATGGCATCCATCTTCACACACTACCCTATAGTGAGAAAGCGAAAACGCATTTTGAGAAAGTTGTGTGACAGTTTATTTGAAAATCAGAATCTGAACTCTCTCCTGCACACAACTACTCAGCCTGTTTGTCATGATAGTTCATACTGAGCTCATATATCTTGTGACGTTTGACCATTATTTGGGACAGGTGGCTAGGAGTCCACCTGCGGTATATTCAGTTGTTTGGGCATGTTTTGGAAGGGCACACAGTGCTCTTTAAAAGGTCCCATAGAGAAGAAACTGAGCCATGAAGTCCAAGGAAGTCTCAGCAGATCTCAGAGTTCTGTCGAGACATAGATCTGGGGAAGGTTATAAAATCATAGCACGAGCAATGAAATCCCTGGGAGCACTGGGGTCTCCATCATAGTGAAATGGGAAAAGTTTGGAACCATCAAAAGATGGTTCCTAGAGGGTCATTGCCACTCTGAGTAACCAGAGAAGAAATGCCTTGTTTGGGGGAGTGACCAAGAACTCAGTGGTCAGAGTTTCTCTGCAGACATGGGAGAACCTACCACAAGGACAATCATCTATGCAACACTCCATCAATTGAGAAGAACATTTGAGAACACCTATGCTATGGTGTACAGGACTTCAGATCGGGGCAAACATTAGAGGAATGGGAGAATCTGCCGAAATACAGGTTTGCCAAGCAGGTAGAAACATAACCAAGAAGGCTCGAAGCTAAAGGGACTTCTACAAAGGACTCAATAAAGGGTGTCATTGCATTAATACGTTTGGCAGTGTTGATTTATTTAAAATGCCGCACATTTTGAAAAACATTACAGTGTATATTGTGTGTAGTCTATTATACAACAAAATGTGTGGAAATGAAGTGGTCCGACAACTTTTCTGTAGCCGTCGTGTGTGTGGACTGATGTGTGTTGACTATTTAAGACTTAGTGTTTCTATGCACGGCTGGTTGCATGTCTTAGTGTTCATTTGTTGTGTAGGCGTATGGTATATAGCCCTGCTAGGACTGCTTCCGCTTGGGTTGTAGGCTACAGCAGGGTCACCCACACATTAGTTTATGGATCGCTAGTCACATGACACAGGATGTCTTAGCTCAGGTGAGAGGAGAGCGATTCTTACCATCTCATAAGGAACTGATGGAACAAAACTCTGCTCCTTTGGTACAGAATGATGAAGCGTATTGGTCCTTTGCGATGATTGGGACAACCACACCGCGACAGACTCAGGCCTCGTTTGGAAAATAATCACCTGTATTCGCTAACAGAATTTCATTTGGTGCTGCTGTTAGTGGTTGCCATCATGTAGGGACAGAATTGAATAAGTGTGTTATGTGGAGACGTAATAAACTGCTCTCAGTCTGGCTTTGCAGCCATAAAGTCTTCACTCCAGTTAGTATGAAGGAAAAAGTATTTAATATACGAGAGGGGGTAACTTAAACGCCACACTTAAAAATACTGTTACTTTCAAGTAACTAAATCACAATTACAAATGCTGCTGCACAAAGGTCAACAGGGAAACAGTTAAAAAATCATGGCAGCATATGGTGAAGATGAACTAATAGCGTGACAGCATACGGTGAAGATGAACTAATATCGTGACAGCATACGGTGAAGATGAACTAATATCGTGACAGCATACGCCAAAGATAAACAAAAATCATTGCAGCATACGCTGAAGATTAACTAACATCGTGACAGCATATGCCAAAGATAAACAAAAATCATGGCAGCATACAGTGAAGATGAACTAACATCGTGACAGCATACGCCAAAGATAAACAAAAATCATGGCAGCATACGGTGAAGATGAACTAATATCGTGACAGCATACGCCAAAGATAAACAAAAATCATGGCAGCATACGCTGAAGATTAACGAACATCGTGACAGCTTACGCCAAAGATAAACAAAAATCATGGCAGCATACACTGAAGATGAACTAATATCATGGCAGCATACGCCAAAGATAAACAAAAATCATGACAGCATACGCCAAAGATAAACACACATCATGGCAGCATACGCCAAAGATAAACAAAAATCATGACAGCATACGCCAAAGATAAACACACATCATGGCAGCATACGCCAAAGATAAACAAAAATCATGGCAGCATACGCTGAAGATTAACTAATATTGTGACAGCATACGCCAAAGATAAACAAACATCATGGCAGCATACGCCAAAGAGAAACAAATATCGTGATAGCTTATGCCGAAGATAAACATGAATCGTGGCAGTATGCCGAAGATATACAAATTCCTTTGTAATTTGCCTTGCCGTTTCTATACTTTTGGAGGGGACTGTATATTGACATAACGTGTATATTGTCGTAATATGTGTTTATTGACATAACATATGTTTTTTGACAATGTTTATTGACGTAACATGTGTTTATTGACGTAACATGTGTTTATTAACGTCACTTGTGTTTATTGACATAACATGTGTTTATTGACGTCACATGTATATTGACATAACATGTTTATTGACATAACATGTGTTTATTGACATAAGGTGTTTATTGACATAACGTGTTTATTGACATAACATGTGTTTATTGACGTATAACATGTGTTTATTGACATATAACATGTGTTTATTGACATAACATGTGTTTATTGACATAACGTGTTAATTGACGTATAACATGTGTTTATTGACGTATAACATGTTTTTATTGACATAACATGTGTTTATTGGTATAACATGTGTTTATTGATGTATAACATGTGTTTATTGACATAATACATGTGCAAGTGCGTTTTTTGACACAGTGTGTGTTTACTGACATAACATGTGTTTTGGAGTGTAGTTCATTCTCCTGGAGGATCCACAATCCATCTTATCAACATTCATCTCAGCACCACCACTGCCACGCTCTCATTTTCTTACCCTTTCAAATATCTAGCAGGCCTAGGCTTATACAGAGTAGCATATCTGAAATGTGCAGGCTATAATTGCTCTTTTTATAGAGTAGGTGTCGTTTCACTTCATTTGCAGAATAATAGCCTATGCCATATTCACTGCATAGTAGCTGGGAAAATAGATCTATGCTCAATTAATCCTAAATTATTTCATGTTTTTCAATCAACTGACCTGGCTGCCTATCGTCCCTAAGTTTGAATAACAGAAAGATGCATTCTGCTGTTGTCCCGTGAGGATTCCGACCCGAACGTCGCGAGGAACATACCAACTGCCTCCCGAAAGAGGTAGGAGGTGGAATGAGGGACATAAAGGAAGAGAGCGAGACAGAGAGAGGGTGAGAGAGAGACAGACAGACAACGCAACTTCAGCACTGGACAGCGGCCTCGGAGAGAAACAACGTTTCTTTCACAAAAGAATGCCGCAAACAGCTCTCAGTCACACTAGTCGACTGACTGCAGACTATTCGAAAACTGATTGGTACTGTAACCATTAGCAGTCTATCTATCCACGAATGCAGTTGTTGGTGACGTCGTTAAAGTTGGGAACCGCTCTCTGATGAGATAGCTACCTCTGGTTGGTTAGTCAGGCTATAAATGAATGAGTGAACGAGAGGGGGAGAGAGCGACTGAGTGAGAGAGAAACAGAGCAACAGAGATTCGCGCGAGTCGAGTCTTCTCGGCAGTCTGTAGCTCTCGAGCGGCAGCGAAGAGGTGTTTCTCGCTGAAAGGATATAGTGTATTTCTCCGCTACTTTCATTTATCCCGTTTTCTCTCTTTTATCAACGCGAAGATGCATCCGCAAAGTCCTGGGCTGGTTCTGACATTCAAGTTAACGTCAATGCTTTGGATTTTTAACAGTTTCCGGAACCTGCATGGAGCACTCCTTTCCGCACGTAAGTTACCGGTTTGTTTCATCGTCATTTTTTAATAGTGCTGAGGGTGGCTCGCGGGGGCATCACGGGGCAGGGAACGGTGAAAGGCTGGCTATGGAAATCGACCTGCACGCTGATGCATAGAAAAGACCGGCGGTCTGGGGCCATTATGAACATTTTAGATATTAACTCACTGACTGCATAGCCTATTTTGTCTTTCGTGTTTCGTGGAAGCGTTTTCTGAAATAATTGAATGCCGTAACTACGACTCTCATAACAAATGTACTCTTATTCCCTTTAAGATGAATTATGTTGTATGAATGATCATCAATTAGATAAAGCCATGCCTCAAATCTTAAGCGGTTGATCATTAGAAGTAAAAATCATTTGTAAACCGCAAATTCAACGCAAGAAGTACAAACAGATATGCTATTTGAGAACAGAATATTTGCTTACAAATCAGCTTACATGTGAACACGATCACGAATCTCCATCAGGTGGAATTCATACATTTCAAAAATCAAAATCGCTTAAAGCAGACTTACTGATGATTATACAGTCATGTGTTTCCAAAAAATACAAAATTATCCGTATTTACGTATACAGAAAAAGAGCTACATTAATTGTTCAGAAAACTTGGATGGCAAATATTACAATCCTCTCGCCAAATTCGGTTGGGGAACCCTGCAACTGGGCTGTCAAGGGTCCTTTAAAGGTTAAGCAGGAAGCCTCAGTCGGTTGCATGTATGGAGGAAAGGGTAGACCATGGCTGTAAGAAAAACATGTTGTTGGTGCTCCATGTTTTCATTGGTCGCCACTTGCATGTTTCGGCTGATGTCAACGGGTAGTTATGCTAGGTATTTACCGTTGCAGGTAAATTATAGAAGCATGCGTGTAGCTTAGCATTGTCTGTCAATTGGTTTTTCTCGATCAGTTTATTTTAAATATGATACATTCCTCTGTCTACCTCACACGATAAATCACTGAAAACAGATGTTTGCTTTGTTTTGACTTCACAATTTTGACAAAGTTTGTTATTCCAACCTTGGTCTACGTCACATAGTTGATTTTATGTGATCCTCTGTCTCCATTCCAGAAGTAGGCTTGACCGCGTCTGGTTTAAATAGCAAGGGTTCCCAGAGGTGCTGGATAACCCTACAGAACAGGACACCCCCAATATCTGATTACGAAAAAGTCATTATGAAATAGCAGTGTTGATCATGCACTCTATTACTGTTCTGCGTCTTATTTACAGAAGCTCACTGTAACGGCATTCATGCTGCTGTTTGTGTTTCCGTGCGACCCGTTGCATATGTGCGTGTGTCCGCGCGCGCGCGCGCGTCTGTGCGGCCTGTAGATTAATCATGCTCTGTGGCAGGTGAGTTAGGAGAGGGAAACCAGACTGCTGGCTGTTAATTGTACTGCCATCTCTCTTTTACTTTCTTTCTCTCTATCTCCCTTTCTCCTCCTAACCATCTGAAGATTGCTCTGCCCCTTTCTCCCTTTCTCTCCCACCCACCAATGATCTGCCTTCATCCTCTCTTTCTCATCCCTCCATCTTCTACGCTCCCTCTCCATTCTTCAGCTTCAATTTTTTATTGCTCTCTCCTCCATTCTATCTCCTCTTTTTCTTTTCTAGTTTCTTCTTCCTTTCTCTACCTGATTACAAGAGTGTTTGATCAAAACTCCAATCTACCAGTCTTGTCTCTTGGGAGAAAGCGAGTGAGTGAGTGTGAGTGTGAGAGTGTGTGTGTGTGTGAGAGAGAGAGAGACTCCAGGGATTTGGAGTAAGGGCAACAGGATCAGAATGGAATTATGTGATCCAGAGCCCACAGACCAGCCAAACACTGGTACTAGCTCTTGTGCAAACCCTCTGTCAATGGTACTGCTCAAAACTGACCTCGACATTCTGGGGCTGGCTTTCAAATTCCAAACAACCCTAACACTTTCCCCTTGGTACTACACCAGACACATAGAAAGAACTGTATCTGAATCTGAACATAATGTCGCTGCATGTTGTTTTTCTATAAAACACTCTGTAAGTTACATCTTCTCCCGAGAGTATGGTGGAATATTTCTTTTCATTCAGCTGTTGGTATTGGAACAGGAATACCAAAAAGGTACTTGCTGTATCGTAATTTGATCACCCTGCTGCAAAAATGATGCTGCCTGGTAGGAAATGCAACTGATTCTTGGTTTCCAGAGGCTTCCAGGGTTTTTTATTACTCATGTAAAGAATATTTCCATTAATTATAATCCACATGAAAACATTTTCTCTTCATGCAGGATAATTTTTCCTCTACAGTTTGGTAAAGGCTCAAATTCAGATCCAACTTCTGTACCTAGGCCATTCAATTTGAAGCGAGAGCGGGCTATAAAAAAATAAAGCAACTCATATTTATATGAAGCCATGTTCCTTATTATTCAATATTCCCTGTATTCACGAGTGCAGACTTCATAGTAGCAGAGTTATTTACAAAACCACATGAACTCTGGACATTGTTGAGTAGGTTGCTTTCTCAGTTAAGGCATTTCAGAATTCTAATTTTTGAAAGGGCTACCAGAATTTGTTTTCTCCACACACAACATGTTGGTTATGAAGATGGCATCTTAAGTAAGAATTTGAGTAAAAATAGAAGTGTTTCAAAGTATGTTAGCATGTTCTGCAGTATGTCAGGATATCAGGTTTACTGGGATGGGCAATGTAACATCAATAAAAAATGTAACAATGTTTTTGTTGTACATGCCCCTTACAATAGATCTTCCTTAACATTCTTTGTAAAGCCAGAGCTTGTTTCTCTCTTTCATTGTCGGTTTTCTAAGCATCGTTATGTCAGAAAATAACATCTGAGTATGTGAGGAATAATACGACGCATCAGTGTCTCACAGCTTCAGAAGCTTTTGCATTCACACGATTTTCTGCGCTTTTTAAAGGAGTGTTGGACTTCCTGTTTTTTATGTAAAATATTCTCCGTTCTATTTAAGAATCTCTTGGAAAAGCTATTCTGATGTACATTTCTAATACATAGCTGTACTATTTTAAAATAGAAGGATGAAAAGAACATTGAAATGAAAGTTGTCACATAATATTCTGAATTTTCAGTGTCCAGAAAAGCCATTTGTCAGAATCGGCGTAGGCCTCGTTTACACATTGAGTTACTTGCACAAATAGCGGGTTACTATTTTAGAAACATTTTGATACAAATATATGTTAAAGCACTGAAGATTAATTTATTTGTATGTAAAGTGAAAAAACAATACATTATGGTTGATAGCAATAATAAAAATTGAATTATGGTTTTCATGTTCATAAATCCAATAAAGCTGAAGATTCCTG
>JACXGJ010004077.1:0-48481 GCA_016801105.1 Esox niger
GAGATAGATCAAATAGGCCGATAGATGGAATCAACAGAGTCCGTGTACTGGTGTAGAGATAGATCAAATAGGCCGATAGATGGAATCAACAGAGTCCGTGTACTGGTGTAGAGATAGATCAAATAGGCCGATAGATGGAATCAACAGAGTCCGTGTACTGGTGTAGAGATAGATCAAATAGGCCGATAGATGGAATCAATTGAGTCAGTGTACTGGTGTAGAGAGAGATCAAAAAGGCTGATAGATGGAAGTTTTGCAAAGTGACTTCATGCTCTCTTGTAAAAGTATTTTTAGTATTTTTTAAATACAAAAATTCAGTAGTTTACTTTGATAAATGGCGTGGCTGCTGTATCTTTTCGATATACTTAAAATTCTGTTATTGGTATTTTATTTTTTTAAAAAATACATTTTGATGTATCTCTGCCCATCTCTGTCAGTGACTAAATGACAGGAACTCACAGTAGACAGACAGGACTATGATCCTAGTCAGAAAAAGAACACACAGCAGGCCCACACAAACTGCAGCAAATATATATTTCTTCCGTGAACCTTCAGACTCTGTGAACACAAACATAAATACAAGTCTCTGTTATGTATGTTTGATCTTGTGGATTCGTAAGTGAAGACAATAATTATTCAAGTCTTTCCAAGTATAGTGAACAGTCATATACACAATGAAGTAACTACTTCTAGTGCCGGAAGGCATGTGGCAGAAAATAGATAAGATCAGATTAGATTCAAATGTATTGTCATTTAACTGTATGAGTACCGTACAACAAAATGCAGTTAGCATCTAACCAGAAGTACAAACAGAAGAGGGCAGGGAGTGTACAAGTATTAAGCATTGTGTATGTTACATGTGGAATATAGAGATTTGTAATGAAGGTAAATGCAGTGCAAATGGCAATTTTAAATGATCAATGTAGGCAAATTGGGGAGGGCAGAAATGTACAAGTATTAAGTATACGCATGTACATGTGGGAATGAATAGTTGTGCAATGAGGCAAATGAAAGTACAAGTGACAATTCTGACTGCAATCGAGCAAGTTGGATGTGTGAGAGAGTGTGTACAATGGAAATGCAGAGATGGTAGCAATGATGTTCAAGATACAGACAAGTTGTACAAAAAGAGTAGTGCAACAAAGTCCCTGAGACGCAGACTAAGCAGTGGGTGGGTGGGTATGATTAGTGACGGGTCACAGAAATCAGCAGGGTTACAGTAGATGGGAAGGAGCTGTTCCTGAGTCTGCTGATGTAGGAATCAAGAGACCTGTATTGCCTGTCTGATGGAAGGAGGGCAGCCAGATGCAGACATGAGACCAAGTCACAATTTTGAAAGTCATACTGTAAGCTAGTCTCTAGTCCCACAGCACAGATCAATTCAAGTCCATAAATTTTGGCGACATGTCTTCAAGTCAATGGTTAAGAAAAAAAATGTTTATTGTTGCCTCAAGGGACATCATTTAATTCAGTAAGCTGTTTATATGTATTTCTATGTTGTCAATTGTGTTTACGTATTTAGATACTTTTTTTTTGTCCTTTTAACCGTCACACAAAGCCTATGTTAGGATGTTAAAAACTGAAAATGCTGTCCATTTAAAAAAAACATGCGAGGGGGAGCCATTGCAAGCTAGTAAATTTGAGAACATTACCAGAAATACAGAGCAAAAGAAATGAGGAGATGGCATGGTAATCTCATTGGCAAAGGGGAATTGAGGAACGTATTAGATGTTTGAATTGAGGGAACATGACTGAGTGTGTGTTGTGTGTGTATATGTGGTGTGTGTGGAGTGTTTGTGTATATGTGGTGTGTGTTACCTGAGTGCCGGTCTCCTGGTACATTATGTAGATCAGTGTCATCTGTCTCATGTGTTGTAGTTCTGGTGTCTCCATCTCTCTGGGTGTCTGAACTGGCATAAATATCCACCTCACGTATCTCCATTTCACCTCTGTCAATCTTAACCTTCTTCATATCTGGCTTGGCATAGATGGACTCAGACATTATCAAGAATACTCAGTGGTTTCTTTCTTTGAAAGGCGAATTTGTATTTATTACAGGTTCCAATGATATTACTAGATCTGCATGAAGACCAATTGTCTGTGTTCAACTCTGTATCTTTTCCTGTGCATTAAAGACAGAAGTCTCAAAAGAGGATGTTGTCATGCGTAAGAATGACTTCTTCTTTTCATATTTCAGTCTTGTTGTCTTATTTGTGATTTTATGGCATTTACAGTACTATGCCACTGATGGTGTATCTGGGGTGGAAACCTACATGAATGCACCTGTATTGCACGTTATCTTGACTCAGACTTTCAATAAAAATTCCCTCAAAGGATCCTGGTGAAGGTGTGGGTCTAGCTCATGGATTGAGGTGCATCTTATTTGAGAGTTTTTACTAGCCATTGTGCAAGAGTTGTGTTGATAAAAAGTGCAATTTTAAAAAAGTGGGGGCACATGTCCCACTCATGTATAATAAAACCTACGCCCCTGGATCATGGGAAGTGCAACACGCGCCGCGCTCTCCCGCTGTCATTCACTCACTCTCTCTCGGGGAGGGTGGTGACACCAACAGACTGTTGTTTTACCTTTGATTGGTTTCTGCATTTTAGATATATAAACAACTGAATAAGACAGTGTTATCAGTTAGTTCCACTGGAATCCCTGAAGAACTGTAGGTTTGTGATCGCGATTGTATGGCTTCTGGTTTATAGTACACAAACGAGACATCTTAGCAGCAGAATGTCCCTTTTCATGTGGAAAAAATGAAGTGTCTAACTTCCTCCGTTACGGAGCAATTAATAAAAATGTTGCGGGTGTGCGTGAGAGTGCAAATTTCACACAATTAAGTAAAATATTAAAAATATTATTTTGACAAAACCAGAACTTCTCGAAAATATTCAACCACAATTCTCATGTTTTGAATGTCGTTTACTTGATTAGAACCAAAAGAGATTACTCGCCAAGTAGCCATACGGGAACTCAAAATGGTGGATGTTAATGTCAGCAGGACTCAGAATACCCCAGCAGAATTTCTATGTAGACCCTGTTCAACTTCAATGTGTTAAAATAAGCATGTGCAAATGAAGCTGGACTGGTCAGAACTAGGGTTCAACTACAATTTGTGTATTTTGCCAACATAGGTTATGTATTCAGGCCAACTTTTAACAAGAAACTTAATGAAGTTTGTTAACCCTTTGACGCATATGATCACACTGCTGTAATCAGGCAAGAGTGGTCCCTGAAGCGTGTGATCACAGTGGTGTAATTTGGCAAGAGTGGCCCCTGAAGCGTGTGATCACAGTGGTGTAATTTGGCAAGAGTGGCCCCTGAAGCGTGTGATCACAGTGGTGTAATTTGGCAAGAGTGGCCCCTGAAGCGTGTGATCACAGTGGTCAGTGGTGTAATCAGACTAAAGTGGTCCCTGAAGCGTGTGATCACAGTGGTGTGATCAGGCTAAAGTGGTCTCTGAAGCGTGTGATCACACCAGTGTGTATGTATTAAAAGAATACACCATTAGAACATCTAGGTTACCAGTTAGCTCAGTGTTCATAACTTTATTTCCTCACTGTAATTGTTTGAAGACCTAGACTACACGTCAAAATCATTGTGTAAAAACGTTGTAGATGTTACGTTACCCATTAGTGGGGGCTGCTAGGTTTGTTAATCAATCAAAGATCAAGAAATGTGATGAGTAACTCAGAGACTGGATGGTCATCAATATTTGCCCATCTTTTGGACAGATTTGTCATCCTGGAAAAGCTATGATTTGTCCCTCCACAATATACAACGTAAGTGTGTGTATGGTATTGTTGGGAGTCTGTCGATTAAAACAGTTTTTGATTACTCAAACTCAGTAACGTAATCTTCCTACTTTCATATTAAGAGGCATTAAAAAAAATGTATTGCCTATAACCACTAACAATGTCAGAGTTTGCATAGCTGACCAAAAGCGGAGTTTGCTTTTTACCTTACGTGTTGTGTACAGTGCCTTTGGAGAAGGGTTTCAAAACCATTGCTTCTACTCCAAAAGGATTGGGATACGTCTCTACATTACAAGCTAAAGGTCTGTCAGATATTTAGTAATTCCTATTAACCCAATAACCCCCTTTTTTCTAAACATAACCCAAAATATGATGTGTAGGCCTATTTTGTTATGTTTGATTCACGTTTTTAATTGCTTCAAAACATTGTTGAAAAATAAATGTCAATTACTCTAAAAAGGTATTGACGTTGTGGTATATTAAAAAAAAAAATATATATATATATATATAATATCCGTAGCTTTTCACTCAAACTAAATCTGCAGTAGTCTGATGTTTTGCAATTGTGATCACCCGCATAGAAATAAGATTTACCCACGCAAACGTTACCTGCAACACATATACATAAACTTTTATTATAAACCTGCATTCGTAGCTTAAATTAAATGATGTCAGCTGCCAATGATAACCAGTGAACACGATTTTAATGCAAAGCAAGCAAACTCTGGGTGCTAATATCACGTGTAAATAAACTCATGCTGGCTGGTCATTATGTGTGATGAAACTCACACTTTGAAAGGATAAGTCAAATGTTTTGCTTTAGTATACTGGGCAATTAAATATTTATTGTTCAGACAAATGACAAATATTTGTGAGACCATCAATTTCAAGTTCTCATTTTTACTGTGCACCACACAAGGTCAATCAATGCACAGTTCATAAAATTTAAACAAAATGGAACACCAACTGTGAAAAACACCACTTGGCCCAGCTCTTTCTCTCCCCTTAAGTGTCTCTCTGGCAGACCCTCAGACACACTGTCCCAATCCTCTACACTGGACCTGGAACAAACATCTCCCTCTACCCCCACACACAATATTAAAGCGACAGTGGTCTGTGTCTGGTGGTGGTGATGGTGAAGACAGGAAGCTACTACTGCATCTCAGGATATAAATAGGACGTGTATTTATTAGTTAATATGTTTGGAACAAAACCACAAGATTGATGGTAAAACAGAGGGAGCGTGACAAAATGACAAAGGGAGAAAGACAGTCAAAAAGTGAGCGTCAGAGTGAGTTAAGGCATTTTCTCACAAATCCAGTGAAGCTTTAGCTCACAATTTAATGTATTCCATGTCTCAACTGGGTTATATTGTCCCTAGTATATCTCAGCACAATCCTCCACGCCAAGAAAGTCATCAGGCTGTCCAGGATGCCAGAACCTACAGGGTTAACAACACAGAACCAGACAGTCAGACACTGTAGTGGTGAAATCACAATTCTGTGATTACAGTGACTCCACTCTTCATTGTATTTGGTTTCTAAAGAAATGCACATGATTTCAAAATGTATCTATAATTATTGTCATTCTAATTAAGTTTCCATTATTTAATAGAATGGTATAATCTCTCACTGTCTTGTCAGCACTGTACCATCCACCCATTTCCAGGTCCCCTCTTTTTCCTTCTCAGTCAGACTGATCCAGACTCTCATTTGAAGCCCAAAGAGGAATCTCTGTATTAATAGAGGACATTGGTTGATTTTCACCCTTCCACCATTCTCCACAGCTCTCTCTCAAATTCATAAAAAATCATTAAAATTACTATTGGCATGACGCAATATTGAATGAAATGTCGAAGCACATTCAGGAAATAACATTCCTTCATTAGGATTGTGTTATAAACAATCAATAGAACTGCACAGACTAGCCAAGAGAAAATAAAAACAAAAAATGTTACAATATTAATAACAGTCGTACAAAGCAGGTTAATGAAGTGTACTGCCAACACACACTGCTCTTTCTCTCTCTGACTCTCACCTGTTCCTCTTCACTGTTTATGATCACCAGGTCTGCATTTCTCCTCTGACAGTCCTGTCTGCTCTCCTCCCAGGTTTTCTGCTCAGTAGAGAGGAAGTACAAACTGGACCTGAAATATCTCCATCCCTCTTTACAATGTCTCTCTGTGGAAGAGTAAAGATGAAATATAGGTTTATTTATAATCAGATGTTTGTTTATTATTGATTCTCTGTACTTTCTCTGCATATTAATGCCATATTCAGTATATACACACTATCTGTAGATAAATACGTAGCATACATTTGAACTTGTTTTAATTATTATTTTACTGGTTGAGTATGCTAAAAACTTTTTTTTCATAGACCAACTGGAGGATTGGGACCAGAGACCTTTCTCCTACATACCAAACATCTTTTACCACAAGGCTTCCCTGGTGCCTCAAATTTCAATAATTACACTCCAAATCTCACCAATTACAGAGAGCTTTGTCTGAAGATTGTCTCTCTCCTTAGTCAAGGTATTGTAGCTGGTCTGTAGCTGGTCTATTTTCGCAGTTGTGTTGGTCTTATGAAAGGAAAAACTAAGTGACAAGTTGTTCCATTTCTGCTCAGAATCCGTAATGGTTTCATTGTCTGGAAAGTATAAACAGTGTTACTTGCTAAAACACCATTTAGATTGGACTGTAACACCATTTCTCTGGTGGTCAGTGACCATAACAGGAACTCACAGCAGACAGACCGGACTATGATCCCAGTCAATAGAAGAACACACAGCAGCGCTTGACACACTGCAATAACTCTGAATATCTTCAATGAGATTTCAGGCTCTGTGGACACAATAAGGCAATTTTGGGATTTGAGGTTAGTAAAAATCTTATTCTTGGGGTTAGTGTTTGGGCTTACTGGCCCGGGGCCAGTAAGACTTAACTTCAGGCCAGTACACAAAGACAGTCACTGGCCTGTACGGGCCCATTCTCCCCAAACTGGCTGCTGACAACCCAGCAGCTGCACCAATGAACTGCCTGATCGGAATGAATGAGCGTAGTCAAATTGAAAAACAAATTACGACCACCTATAATGTTGTGAAGAGGAAGAAACCATTCAGGGATAAGGTCCATGACATAGACCATGGATAGAGAAACCATACGGACATGGCTTGTCGACAGTGAGTGTCATGGTAACTAGGCCTGCCTAAGCGCTTGCTAGCTGTGACACACAACGAGCCAGTCAACCAACTAGTGGTACTACCTCACCTGTTGGATTAAGTGTGTTTTGCGCCGTATTTATGTGACCATAATGGTTTGCATTGGACCCTGCCACTTTGAATTTGATGCCAGCAACACGTTTAAACAAAGTCTGGGACTGGGGCAACAAAAGACAGAAAAATGTGTGTAATACAAAAAAGAGAACATCTCACTATCTAGGTCAGTTGGCAAAAGGTCAATAACATGATTGGGAATAAATAGAGCACCACAGAGAGGATGAGTCTTTTAAAAGTAAATGGGGAGGGATTCACCACTCTGTGAAAAACTGCGCTGGAAAATAATAAAGAATAAAGTTTCTCAATGTAAAATTGCAAAGAGTTTGGGGATTGCATCATCTGCAGTACATAATGTTATGAAAAGATTCAGAGAATCCGGAGAAATCACTTTAAAGGGCCAAAGAACAGTATTGGATGGCCATTATCTTCAGGCCCTACACGGGCTTAGGAAGACTGTCTGTGAACACAATTTGTTGCTGCATCCACAAATGCAAATTAAAACTCTACCATACAAAAAGGATACAAGATCCAAACAAAATCCAAGAAAGGCTACCACTGTCTCTGAGTCCATGCTATTGTAAGATGGACTGAGGTGAAGCGGAAAACGATCCTCGGGTCTGACAAAATCAGTCATTTTTGGGAATCATGGACGCTGCATCTTTCCTGCTATACCGGAAAGGGACCGCCCTGATTGTTATCAGCACACAGTTCAAAAGCCACCATCCTTGATTGGTATACATTAGTGCACATAGCATGGGTGACTTGCACATCTGTGAAGGCACCACTAATGCTGAACAACATATACAGGTTTTGTTGCAACATATGCTGCTATTCAATACAAGGTATTTTTCAGGGAAGGCCTTGTCTATTTCTGCAAGACAAACCACATTCTGTATATATTACAACAGCATGGCTCTATAGTAAGAGTCTGGGTGCTAAACTGGCCTGTCTGCAGTCCAGACCTGTCACCCATTTACAACATTTGGTGCATCATGAAAAGAAAAATACAACAAACGACACCCATCTGTTGAGCAGCTAAAATCATATACCAAGCAAGAATGGGAAAACATTTCACTTCAAAACTACAGCAACACAGTAATAAACATGCCCCTCTCCCAACATTTTTAAAACGTGTTGCTGGCATCAAATCCAAAATGGGCACATGTTTTTCAAAAAAACGAAAAATGTTTCAGGTTCAACTAGTGATATGTTGTCTTTGTACTATTTTCAATTATATATGTGGATGAAATGATTTGCACATCATAGCATTCTGTTTTTATTAGCATTTTACGCAATTTCTTAACTTTTTTGGAAACTGGGTTGTATTTGTGATGTGTGTATTACCAGACTGCTGGTCTTCTGGTCCATTGTGTGAATTGCAGTCTTCAGTCTCATGTGTTGTGGTACTGGGGTTTCTATCTCTCAAGGTGTCTGATCTGACCTGGATAGCCACAAGCCTCTCCTCCATCTCCACTCTGTTAATCTTATCCTTATGGATCAAATCTGTTTTGGCATTGATGGGCTACGACGACTTAAAAAACATCAAATAATTTCTATGTACGTCTTCTGTGTTTCTCTCTGTCGTCCGTTTCTCTCTTTTGCAGAACTTCAAGTTCACCAAGAATGTGGTAGTAGTGGCTGTTTAATCTTCCTTTCCATTACACGTTTCTCTCTGGCTCTGCCTCTCTTGGTTTCTGTCTGTTTTATGTCTGCTATATGTGAAAACCTCACAGGAAATTGACAGAAGCAATGACAGGTACCTGTGGCAGCAGAATTTTTATTTTTTTTCCCATATTTGCACTTACCGTCAGACTAGTAGAGTCATCAAGTTGTCGAATGAAGTGTAAGACTGCTGACTGACAGTTAGCTAGATACCCAGGAGGTCATTCATTTATCAGAATGGAAATTCAAAGACATTTTGAATGTGGTCAAGTCCATCTGGCATTTCACTCTGACTCTCTCTCACTAAACTGAAAACATTTAGGACCTGTAGCACATTACATTTGTTTATTTTTATATAAACAGTGCAATAAAAATGCTCACTTACGACAATGCAACATCATTAGGAACGTAACTCAATAAGTGTTCTATGAATTAGTCAATGTTTAGAAGGTATGTGGATGGGTGTTTGTGAAGTAACTCATTAAGAGTTGTACGAATGAGTCAATGTTTAGAAGGTACTTGGATGGGTGTTTGTGAAGGTTTGAGATTGGGAAAAGGGAGTGGGAGATGTGAGAGAGACTTAAGGGGAGAGACGTGAGTGGGGAGTGGGAGAGACGAGAGAGAGGAGTGGGAGAGACAAGAGTGGGAAAGACGAAAGACGTAAGAGGGGAGTGGGAGAGGTGAGGTGTGAGAGAGAGGCGTGAGAGAGAGGTGTGAGAGAGAGGCGTGAGAGAGAGGCGTGAGAGAGAGGCGTGAGAGAGAGGCGTGAGAGAGAGGCGTGAGAGAGAGGCGTGAGAGAGAGGCGTGAGAGAGAGGCATGAGAGAGAGGGAAGTCCTCCACCCAGAGGCGTGTTAAACAGACATTGAAGAAACTACAAAATAATGCAGGTAATACCAAGAAATCTGTCTGAATCTGATCAAGAGCAGTTAAACTATAATCTCCTTTAATGACAGAACATTCATTCATTCAACCAATAACCACTGTTCAGATAAACATCGAATTAACTTACTTATTTTTGGAGCTGCCATTTTCTCAGACTTTGTACAATATTTCCTATACATACAGACATGTTACGGTTGTCATTAAAACCCTATTTTATGGTTGTCGTTATCTGTCTGTGAGTGGGTATTTAATACCAGGGGAACTTAAGTCTTACCCTAGAACGATCGGGGACTGCTGATTTTCTGTTCTACTTCATTATAAATCAGTCCCTGATTAGAGGGTTGCAATAAAAATTGTAGAACCAGACTCTCCTGATGACCACATTATCCTACTGGTTCTCCTCTGCTGGCACTTGTTTAAGTAAAAATAGAGCAGGGTTTTATGTTCTTTTTCTTCTCTGTCACGGAAAGACAATCAGAGCACAGCGGAAAACCAATAGAAAAGTGTGAAGGAAATACTACAATAATGAATAGTCCATCTCCTAACCAACTGGTCAGACGAACAGCTATTTTTACTCGTACAAGAAGATGAAGTCAATAACCTCACACTCAAGGTCTGATGAGATGTAAGAAACAATATAGCGTGGTCAAGGTTGATCAACAACTGGGTTTCTCAGAAAATTGCTGTATCGGAATGTGGTCACACGAAATGCAAAAGAGTTGGCACTTTCATCTCTGAGCTTTGAGAGAGAGAAAGGGAGAGAGAACGAAAGAGGGAAAAAACATACTGACCAAGGTGCTGAACACCCGGGGCCCACAGCAGCTGGTTTCCTCACACTATGTAAATGCAGCCTCTGATAGTCATAAACAGCCTCTGATAGTCATAAACAGCCTCTGATAGTCATAAACATGCCTGTAGATGTATAGAACAGACTATCCATTACATTATACCAGCCAGAAATCTTTTTGATTGAGAGGGGATCAAATACTTATTTCCCTCATTAAAATGGAAATCAATTTATAACATTTTTGTCATGAGTTTTTCTGGATTTTTTGTTGTAATTCTGTCTCTCACTGTTAAGATATACCTACCATTAAAATGATAGACTAATAATTTCTTTGTCAGTGGGCAAATGTACACCAGGAAATCAAATACTTTTTCCCCTCACTGTATGTATTTCATATCCATTGCGTTATATGGCGGCCAATGGCATGTGGCGAATAAAATGCCAGAAACATCTACAGTTACATTGGCCCTAGATTTTCCAGCATACTTTCACTTTAGACACTCCTGAAAATTTCTCTCATTACATTCACTGCTGCGTACAGAATGGTTTTATCTGTATGAGTCTATATATTTAATATACTGTCACTGTGGCCGGTGCTATGGGTGGAGTCCTTTTCTTGTTTTAAGCATTACACAACTTTTCCAGTCTTCTCTAGCCCCTGTCCTAGATTTTTTTAAACGTGTTGCTGGATTCATATTCAAAGGGGGCATATTTTTCTCAAAAAACAGTAACAATTCTCAGTTTGCACATATGATATCTTGTTTTTTTGGTGTTGCTGATTGGAGTAGCAGTAACTGAAGAAAGTACTAGGTCAGGTGTCAGCTAGTTATCTCCAGTTGTTGGAAACTTTACATTTTGAGCTGTACTGCTTTAGATTTGTTGTTTACATTTTAACTTTTGGCCAAATTGCAGATGGAGAAGAAACCGATTTGGTTGCAAATTAACCAAAATAGATAAGAGGACAGAATTTGTCTTCTAAAAATAAGCATCTTTGGTAAGTTTCATGTTTTTTTTCTAGTTGGGCCGGCACCATTATGCGTCTCACTGGAGCTTAGTGTATTTATATTCACTTGTATTTAAGACTAAAACACAGCAGGAGGAGATTGATGAACAAATGTTATCCTGGTGCTGGGCCTGTTTATAGATACTTATTATAATTATCATTTGCTTTAGATCTTTGCTGGTGGTGTGAAGCATGTTCAGATTCAGTGGCCTAGAGTGCGTTATGGCATACGTGTGCATATATCATTACATGATTGACCACTTGCTGTGATTTTTCAGCTGCTATGTTGTTTCCACGTGGTGGGTCCATGTGATGTTTGACTGCTATGTTGTTTCCACGTGGTGGGTCCATGTGATGTTTGACTGCTATGTTGTTTCCACGTGGTGGGTCCACGTGATGTTTGACTGCTATGTTGTTTCCACGTGGTGGGTCCATGTGATGTTTGACTGCTATGTTGTTTCCACGTGGTGGGTCCATGTGATGTTTGACTGCTATGTTGTTTCCACGTGGTGGGTCCACGTGATGTTTGCTTTTCTTTTATACTCTTTTGACATGCTAAATAGTTTTTTTTAATTCAAATTACATTTGAGGTACTTGTCACCCAGCTGGCCCTATGGCAAGAGGATAGTGTTGACCATAGCAGTGGTTTTTAAACTTTTCTCCATTACATTAGATTTGGTTCAGGTAATCACCTAATCACTACCTCATTAAATAAAAGGAGGTGTGCCTATGTTGGATAATAACAGACAATGGAATATAATGGCTGCCATACATGTACAGATGCTAGAAAAAATAGGAGCGGTCTCTCAATTCATTTTGCAGTGGTCTCTTAACATATGTGTAAGGCATAGGGGGGTACACTTCTCGCTTGGCCCCCTGAGCCGGAAGCGCTCTGGCAGTTTGTTATTTTCTGCTTGCTCTTATGCAAGCCATCCCCATTTGGGGAAGTGCTTTGAGTTTTGAATGATTGCAGGGAACACATAAAGAAACCAGAGAAGATCGAAATTTGACTCCTTTCCACCGTCCCGCTTAGTTTCGAAGGGCCGCACTCAGGACCTTTCCCATTAGCGTGTGTACGGTCTCTGCTGTGCTGATAATGCCATGTTTGGAGGAGAAACCAATACTCCCTATCAGCACAACATGTGGAGAAAACTAAAAGCTTTTGAAAGTTTCAGGTACAGAGGGAGGTTTTATACACCTCTCTGAAACATCAGTGTACCAGTAAAACTCTGAGGTAATCATGTGTCATACCAATCTACAGTGTGTGTTTTTGTGCCTGATAGTTTGATGTACACACATAGACTACACACGGAACAACCAAGTGCTATTTGCACATTCCCCACACTGGGTAATGTTACAAATGCAGCAGACATTATTTGCAACCATTACCATTTCTCTAGTATGATTTGTTAATTGGTCTGTTAAAAGTGAAATAAACCTGTCGAATGGGGTAGAATTGTGTCAGTAATTGTGCTTACTACACAGCAGGGAAAAGCTCTGTAGTAAGATAGGCTGACTGGATGGATTTACCTCAGCATTTCTCAACCCTGATCCTGGCTCCCCTTACACTGCATGTTTTAGATCTCTCTTTGCCCAAACATACCTGATGTAGCTCATTAAATACTGCGTAATGAGCTGATCATTTGAATCAGGTGTGAAGGAGGTGTGACGGAGGTCTATAATACTGTGTGCCCATTGTAAACCTCATACTGAAGACAGGGAGCTGATACTGCATCTCAAGATGTAAATAGGATGTGTCTTTATTAGTTAATATGTTTGAAAAAACACACACAGACAGATAGACAGATAAATATGACTAAACAGAGTTCGATGTCAGAGAGCCAGAGCATCAGAGAGTGTGAGTTAAGGGGTTGTACAGCATTTTCTCACAAATACTATTACGTTTAGTCTCACAATTGAGGTCATTCCATAACTCCGAAGGTTTTTTTCCCGAAATGTATATCTCAATACAGTCCTCCTTACCCTGACTGTTATCAGGCTGTCCAACAAGCCAGAACCTAGAGGGTTAACAAAACACAGAACCAGAAATGAGATATTGGTGGGAAAATCATCATTCTAAATAAATCATTTCCATATCCTAACAGGATGGTATAATCTCTCACCCTATGGTTAGGTCTGTACCATCCACCCATTTCCAAGTTCCCTCTTCATCTTTGTCAGTCAGTCCAATCCAGACTCTCATTTTAAAACTGTTGATAAATATCTGTTAAAAGAGGACATTCTTTTAGTTCCACCCTCCTGTCTTTTTCCCCAGGTCTCTCTCTAGTTCTCTCGCACCTTCATTAAAATTACTTCATTAGCATGATGCAATAATGAACACATTGCCAAAGCATAATCAGGAAATACATTCCTTCATTCATTATATGGTTGACAATCAGTTGAACAGCACAGAAAGCGGAGAGAATATAAAAACAAAAATAACATTTTGAACTCTTAATATGTTCACCCGGCACAACCAGAAGAGGACTGGTCACCCCTTGGAGCCTGGTTCCTCTCTAGGTTTCTTCCTAAATTTGGCCCTCTTAGGGAGTTTTTCCTAGCCACTGAAGTTCATCACTATTGTTGTTTGCTCCCTCGGGTTTAGGGCCGGGTGTTTTGTGAAAGCACTTTGTGACAACTGCTGATGTAAAAAGGGCTTTATAAAATAAATTTGATTGATTGATTGAAAATGTTATCATATTAATAACCGTCGTATAAAGCAGGTTAATGAAGTGTACTGCCAACACACACTGCTCTTTCTCTCTCTGACTCTCACTTGTTCCTCTTCACTGTTTATGATCACCAGGTCTGCATTTCTCCTCTGACAGTCCTGTCTGCTCTCCTCCCAGGATTTCTTCTCAGTAGAGAGGAAGTACACCCTGGACCCAAAATATTTCCATCCCTCTTGACAATGTTTCTCTGTTGAAAAATAAGGGTGTAAATATAGCCAGTTTTTACAGTTGTGCTCATACGTTTGCATACACTGGCAACAAATTTTCTATTTTGCCGTTTATTTACAAAATATGACTGATCATGCAAAAACTGTACTTATTTAAGGATAGTGATCAAATTAAGCAATTTATTATCACACAGATGTTTTTAAATAATAATGATAACAGAAATCCCACAAATTGTCCTGATCAAATGTTTGAATACCCTTGAATGTTTGGCCTTGCTACAGACACACAGGTGACACACACAGGTGAAAATGGTAATTAAAGGTGAATTTCCTCTTTTTAAATAGCAATCGGTGTCTGTGTATAAATTGTCAGTGAGTTTCTTAGCTCTCATGTGGATGCACTGACCAGGCTAGATGCTGAGCCATGGGAAGCAGAATAGAACTGACAAAAAACCTGTGTAACAAGGTAATGGAACTTTATTAAGATGGAAAAGGATATAAAACGATCTCAAAAGTCTTGCAAATGCCAGTCAGTACTGTTCAATCACTTATTAAAAAGTGGAACATTCTGGGATCTTTTGATACCAAGCCAAAGTCAGGTAGACCAAGAAAGATTTCTGTCAAAACTGTCTGAAGAATTGTTCAGGATACAAAGGAAAACCCACAGGTAACCTCAGGAGAAATACAGGCTGCTCTGTACAAAGACGGTTGTTTCAAAGAGTTAAATACAATGATATTTGAATAAAAATTAGCTGCATGGTCGAGTTGCCAGAAAGAAGCCTTTACTGCGCCAATGCCACAAAAAAGTCAATTTACAATATGACCGACAACACCTTGACACACCTCACAGCTTCTGGGACACTTTAATTTGGAGTGACAAGACCAAACATAGAACTTTAACCATAAGCTCTATGTCTGGAGAGTGGTCAACAAAGCCTCTAGTGAACAAAATCCCATCCCCACTGAGAAGCATGGTGGTGGCTCACTGATGTTTTATAAATATAAGATGTGTTTTGCCTGCTCACTTATGTTTTCTTTACATATGGCAAACTTTTGAGCACAGTTGTATTTTCAGGAACTGGTATATCTGTTGATTATATATGCTCCATATAATACACTTTTTAAATCATTATATTACCAGGCAAGTTTTCTAAGAACACTTAAGAATTTTGGTCAGCTGCCTTGCTCAGGGGCAGAATGACACAATCCTCAGTGGGCTGGCCTGAGGATTTGAACCAGAGACCTTTCACTTACAGCACTCACATCTTTCCTGGCATCCCAAACTTCAATTATTACTTTTCATATCTCACCTACTACAGAGAGCTTTGTCTGTAGCTGGTCTCTCTCTGCAGTTGCATTGGTTTTATAAAGGGAAAAACTCTGTAACAAGTTGTTCAGTTTCTTCTCAGAATCTTTGACGGTTTTGTCATCTGCAAAGTATGAGAAAACACACTGTTACCAACTACAACACAGTTTGGACATTAACATTGGGATGCTGTGTAAAATGTAAATAAAAAACAGAATGCAATGATCTGCAAATACTTTATACACTATATCCAATAGACAATAGTTCAATTACAACATGTCAAATGTTGATACTTAGACGTTTTATTGTCTCTTTAATATATATGCTTAATTTATGCCAGCAAATTGTTTCAAAAAAGTTTGGTCAGAGGCAACAAAAGACTGAAAAATGTGTGTAATGCTAATAAGTTAAACCTGGTGGAACATTTTACAACTAATTAAGTCAATTGGCAACAGGTCAGGAACATGATTAAATCATCATTCCAGAGAAGATAAGTCTGCCAGTAGTGATGCTGGGGAAGGGTTCACCACTCTGTGAGAGACTGCAGGCAAATAGCGCAACAATATAAGAATAACGTTTCTCTATGTGAAAATGCAAGAGTTCTGGGGATCTCATCATCTACAGTATATAATATCATAAAAAAATTCAGAGAATCCAGAGAAATCTCTATGCAAAGGAATTAGGCTGAAAACCAATAATGAACGGCTGTGATCTTCAGACCCTTAAACGGCACTGCATTAAACACAGATATGATTCTGTAGTGGAAATCACTGCATGGGCTCAAGACCTCTTTCAAAAACCGTTGTCTGTGAACACAGAACGTCACTGCATCCATAATTGCAAGTTACAAATCTACCATACTAAGGAGAAACCTTTTATAAAGAAGATCCAGAACCGCCAACACCTCTGGGCTCAAGCTCATGGACTGAGGTGAAGTGGAAAACTGTCCTGTTGTCTGACGAATCACACTTTGAAAAAAATGTTGGGACTTATGGACGCCGAATCATCTGCACTAAATAGAGGGACCATCCAGTTTATTTTCAGTTCCCGTATCCAAAGCCAGCACCTGTGATGGTATGGGGGGCTTTAGTGCACATAGCATGGGTGACTTGCACATCTGTGAAGGCCCCATTAATGCTGAACAATATTTGTAGGTTTTGGAGCAACATATTCTGCCATCCAGATTATGTTTTTTTCAAAGAAAGCCTTGCTTATTTCAGCAACACAATGCCAAACCACGTTCTGCATGTATCACAACAGCATGGCTCTGTAGTAAAAGAGTCCGGGGGCTAAACTGGCCTGCCTGCAGTCCAGACCTGTCACCCATTGAAAACATTTGGCGCATAATGAAACAAAATATACGATGAAAAAGACAACAATATGTTGAGCAACTGTAATCCTATATCATGCAAGAATGGGAAAATATTTCACTTGCAAAACAACAGCCGTTGGTCTTCTCAGATCCCACACGTCTACTGAGAATTGTGAAAGGAAGAGGTGATGCAACACAGTTGTGACAACTACGCCATCTGCTGCCCATCCTCCCCCTGCAGGAGGCGGGCTTCAGCGCTCGATGTCACCGGCCTTCTGACACCACAGCCCATCATCAACCCATCACACACGTTGTCTCGTTTAGCACACTTGATCACCATCCACAGTCATTTCCCCCAGTTTATATGTTCCTTCTGCTCCCTTTGTCTTTGGTTGTTATTGTCTTGCCAGTGTGAACGTTATCTTTCTTTTAATGAATAAAGACATAGAAACGACTCCTCAGTCCGCCACTCCTTTTTCAAATGACACTACTGACAACAGTGATAAACATGCTCCACCCCAAATTATTACAAGTGTTGCTGTCATCAAATTCTAAATTGACATGTATTTTTCCAGAAACAATAACATTTCTCAGTTTCAACATTTGATATGTTGTCTTTGTACCATTTTAAATCAAATATAGGGATTAACGTTTGCACATCATTGCGTGCTGTTTTTATATGCATTTTATGCAGCATCACACATTTTTGGAAACCTGGCTGTAACCTTTACATCGGCCTTCAACAGCACATCTTAAAAACTGGGTATAATAAGTGACCATATGACAGGAACTCACAGTAGACAGACAGGACTATGATCCCCATCAGTAGGAGAACACACAGCAGCCCCAGACACACTGGAATAAATCTGAATATCTTCACTGAGGTGTCAGACTCTGTGAACACATAACATACACTTGTCAAATATTACATTATGACCACTAACAAGTGAATAACACTGATAATCTCATTATTATGTCTCCTGTTAATGGGTGAGATATATTAGGCAGCAAGTGAATAACACTGATAATCTCATTATTATGTCACCTGTTAATGGGTGAGATATATTAGGCAGCAAGTGAATAACACTGATAATCTCATTATTATGTCACCTGTTAATGGGTGAGATATATTAGGCAGCAAGTGAATAACACTGATAATCTCATTATTATGTCACCTGTTAATGGGTGAGATATATTAGGCAGCAAGTGAATATTCTGTCCTCAAAGTTGGTGTGTTAGAAGCAGGAAAAATTGGCTAATGTAAGGATCTGAACGACTTTGACAAGGGCCAAATTGGGATGGCTAGACAACTGGGTCAGAGCATCTCCAAAACTACAGCCATTGTAGTTTGTTCCAGTCTGCAGTGGTCAGTACCTGTCAAAAGTGGCCTTCGCTCCCCTGATCGTTTTGTATATTTTATATGTGGTCTGTGCGTGATGTGTGTGTGTGTGTGTATATTAGATGTGTGTGTGTTACCTGAGCTCCGGTCTCCTGGTACATTATGTGGATCGGTGCCATTTGTTTCATGTGTTGTGGTTCTGGTGTCTCCATCTCTCTGGGTGTCTGAACTGACATAGATATCCACCAAACGTTCTTCTATCTCACCTCTGTCAATCTCAGCCTTGTTGATTATCTCTGTGTTGGCATAGATGGCCTCAGACATCTTCAATAATGTCTGATTCTTCTGAAGTATCTGTGTACATTTATCATACATTCCTTCCACGTTCCAGTGACATTGTTGTCTCTGTCTGTTTCTCTGTGACTGTGTGTGGAAAATGTTATGTCTACGAGAAGAAATCAAAACAGAAAGAATCTTAAAGTTGCCCTTATATGTCTAGCGGCACACTTTCCTTCTCCTTTTCTAATGTGTAACTCATTGCCTAATGTGTACAAAGTGTGAAACATAATTCCTGGTAGACAGGAAGCCACATGAAATGAGGAAAAAGAGAAGAACAGTGATTGTGTTTAACCAGGTTGGTTTAAGAGAGAGAAAGTGAACAACAGAAAGACTGAGAAAGAGACTTGGGCTCTTACAGTTTTATCTGTGACTTTGATGACAATGTGGGCCAGTGGCCCAATGCAATTTAATATCCTCAAAAAAGTTTATTTTTAAGCGACATGGCCATTAAAAAAACATTGTGTTGCACTCTGTGCTCAATATTAGTCATAGAACATTTTACAACCTTATGTTCTAGTACCTATTGGGCAATTTGAAGCATTGATATCCTGTAATCTTTATGTCCGTTTAACATTGGAACTTCAAGTGCTTTTCTAAATGCATGTGTATCTATGCAAATCTGCGTATTTATTATTTTTTTATTTAAAAAACAAGGAGTGTCACTACATCCCCACAGCCGGGATGTAGTGGAGCGAACGGACCAGGTGCAGGCAGGAGTAGCATTTGGTGGCGTCTTTATTAAAATACACAAAGAACAGAAAACACTGAGAACTAGATAACCACTGATAAAGTAAACAGCAAAAAAGAACAAAACCTCACCACACACATCAGGACACACCGTAACATGGAACAATGACTGACAACTGAGGGGAGCAGAGGAGAAACATTTAAACACATACTAATGACCTAATCGGGACCTGGTGTGTAAGATAATTGGGGACAAGACAAACGAAGGAGACCGGGATGAGTTTGTGACCATTGGAGAGATAGGAAAAATGGGAGATGACGGAGCAGTCCGTCCCCTCACCGTCACAGAGTGATATAATAAAACTACTGAAGAAAGAAAACTATCACTGCATGTAATATTTACTCAAAAAGTAAATTTATTATAATGAGTGAAAGATATCATGAGTCATAAAGTGAGAGTCAGAGATAAAGAAATAGTTACACCATTTTCTCACAAATCCAGTTACGTTTAACGTCACAATTTAAGTCATTCCAAATCTTCACAGGGTTGTCTTTTCCACTGTATATTTCAACACAGTCCTCCTGAAGTTTACCATTATCTGGCTGCTTGGGATACCAGTACCTAGACGGCACACAGAACCAGACAGTCAGACACTGTGATTACAACACAATCTGAAATTATTCCCACTACCTGCTACATTGCTTTGCAAATAGCAATTGGTTCCTGTGAATACAATTATGGATAAATTAGAATGAAGTTAAAGTTCCCACATAAAGTATCAGTCAAGACATTGGACACAACTACTTATTCAAGAATACTTTGTTGATTTTATTATTTTCCACATTGTAGGGTAATAGTAAATAATATCAGACATGGGGAAAAAAACTAGAAAAAAACACTTGGAATTGTGTTGCAACACAAAAAGTGTTCAACAATTCATAGTACATTTTTATTTTAGATTCTTGAAAATGTAATCTCCCTTTGTCTTGATGACAGTTTTGCACAACTGGCATTCTCTAAACCATCTTCATGTGGTAACTATGCTGGTTGAGTTTGCCTTTTCCAGATAGTATTATCTCTCACCCTACGGTCAGTACTGTACCATCCACCCATATCCAGGTTCCCTCTTCATCTTTGTCAGTTAAACCGATCCAAGCTCCCAGTTGAAGGACAAAGACAAATTTCTGTTTTTGAGAAAAGAAGATTTGTACTTCCTTTAAATACATAATTTGGCTCTACAAAGTCACGATCAACTCTGTCTCTTTCTTTTTCTCTCAATCTATTAAAATATCTTCTTTAATGCTAATTTTTAAGATGTATTTGGGGTATTTTATGCTTAGTTGCATAAAGGAGTGATGAAAGCAAATTCAAACCCATGCTAAAATGTTACAGGTTAGTTAGACTGTTAGGCAACACTATACCACCAAGTGACAATGTTCATGTTACCTAATAATGACAGTAATAATTGGAAACCAGGGTAATAGATGATGGACTAGACCATTGATAATAGCTACTTGTGGGTGCTAATGGTTTGAAAGCTATTCTCTTTCTAGCATTCTCTATCCTACCTGTTCCCCTTCACTGTTAATGATCACCAGGTCTGCATCTCTTCTTCGACAGTCCCGTCTGCTCTCCTCCCAGGTATTCTTCTCAGTGGAGAGGAAATACAAACTGGACCCAAAGTATCTCCATCCCATTTCAACATAATGATCTAATAAACCACAAAGTTGAACACATGGAAACATAGTCAGTATTTTTATACACAATTTAATTTATAAATTCTTACTGAAGAATTGAATTGTCATTAATTACGAGAAGTAATGTCTCACCGATCACAGACAACTTTTCCTGAAGTTGATCTCTTTCTTTAGTCAGGTTTGTATTGCCGATCTGTAATTCTTCTTTCTCTTTGATGGTTCTGTTAACTGCAAATATAAATATAAACACACTTAAGTCTACCCAAAACGCCGGGCCTGTAACTGTGGGTGGATTGATTTCCTGCCAGTTGGGCCCTGTCCGGGGCCTCCCCTGGATGTGGCCACAGTGCCCCTGTCTCAGCCCCAAGGTCTTACACTGCTACATTATTGTGCTCAGGGAGTATGGACAGTTCTCCTTATCCACTATAAATCCATATAGATCTAAGGAATGCATTTTCTAAATGTTCCCGGTCTCCTACCATTTTAAACTTAGGAGGACATGAGGTCTTGGCCCACACCTGCGGAGAACCAGGCTTGACTGGTTGCTTTCCATTTCCAAAGGTAGTGCACAAATATACGAGATATGTCTGATTTATCACGACTCGTTAGGCAGGGAAAAGCTGAGGCTATCAAACATTGTCAACTTAAGGGATAGATCAAATAGGCTGATAGATGGAAGGTTTTTGAAGGGATTTCATGCACTCTTGTAAAAGTAGTTTTAGTATTCTTAAAATACAAAAATGCAGTAGTTTATTTTGACACATGGTGTGGCTGCTTATTGTGGCTGTTTATTTTGATACACTTAAAATTAAGATATTTGGTATCTTATTTTAAAATACAGCTTTGGAAAAAATTAAGAGACCACTGCACCTTTTTCTTGACATTCCAAAAAATTTGAAAAGGAAAGTTGTTTGTGAGGAACAGAAAGGTTGAATTTGGAGTGGTCTCTTAATTGTAACGCTTCTGATCCTAGCTTAAAACCTTCCTTTTCAACTATTTTGGAAAGGAAAGAAAAAAGGTGCAGTGGTCTCTTTATTTTTTTAGGAGCTGTACATTTTTATGTATCTCTGCCCATCTCTGTCAGTAATCATATGACAGGAACTCACAGTAGACAGACAGGATTATGATCCTAGTCAGAAGAACACACAGCAGCCCCAGACACACTGCAACAACTACAAATCTCTTCTGTGAACCTTCAGACTCTGTGGACACAAACATAAATACAAGTCTCTGTTATGTGTGCATGTGTGATTCATAAGTGAAGACAAGTATTACTCAAATCTTTTCAAGTATAGTAAACAGTGATATACACAATGAAGTACTTCTAGGGCAGGAAGGCATGTGGGAGATAACATTTTGTACAAATGTATTGTCATTGAACTGTATGAGTTCCGTACAACAAAATGCAGTTACCATCTAACCATAAGTACAAACAGAAGAGGGCAGGGAGTGTACAAGTATTAAGCATTGTGTATGTTACATGTGGAATATAAAGATTTGTAATTAAGGCAAATTCACAGCAAATGGCAATTCTAAATTTGAAATGAATGCAAATCGGAGAGGACAGATAATGTACAAATTAACAAGTATTAAGTATATGTATGTGCAAGTGGGAATGAATAGTTGTGCAATGAGGCAAATGCAAGTACAAATGACCATTCTGACTGTAATTGAGCAAGTTGGAGGTGTAAGGTAGACTGCACAACTGAAATGCAGAGATAGCAGCAATGAGGTTCCCAAGACAGACAAGTTGTACAAGGGAGTATTGCAAGGGTCCCTGAGAAGCAATACTAAGCAGTGGGCAGGTGTGTATGTGATGGGATGGGTACAGAGTTGAGCAGGGTTACAGCAGATAGGAAGAAACTGTTCCTGAGCCTACTGGTGTGGGAACGAAGAGACTGCCAGATCATAGGAGGCAAACAGTTTGCGGACTGGGTGAGAAGGGTTCCTGATGATGCTGTGCGTCCTGCTCAGACATTGCTTGCACTAAACGTCCACGATGACTGGGAGCTGGGCACCAGTGATGTGCTGGGTGGTTTTACCACCCGTTGTAGAGCCTTCTGGTTGGCCATGGAGCATCCGCCAAACCACACTGTGGCACAGTTTGTCAAAATGCTCTAGATTGTGCAGCAATAGTAGTTCACAAGGATATGAGACGACAAGCGGGCCTTCTTCAGCCTCCTCAAAATGTAAAGGTGCTGGTGTTCCTTTTAGTCCAGGATTGAGGTTTTGAGGGTCCAGAAGAGGTCCTCGGATATGTGGACACCCAGGAATTTGAAGCTGGACAGACGCTCCACCTCTGACCAGGTGGAAGAAGATTCTATGATGAATCCGAAATGTAGCTTTTTGCCTAAGCGCTATATTTTGTGCAAACCTAACACCACACATCATCCTACTGTAAGAACACCATGAAGTGTGTTGGTAGAAGCATCATGCTATGGGGATGCATCACTGAGACCGATGTCCATGGAGGCTTAATATTTTTGAGAGAAAGATGCAAACATGGGACCAAGTCACAATTTAGCTAGTCTGTAGTCCCACAGCACAGATCAAATCAAGTCCCTAAATTTGGGATACATGTCTTCAAGTCAATGCTTAATAAAAATGGTGTTGTTAAATTCTTAGAGGAGCTTCAATGAACATAATTTAATTCAGTAAGTTGTTTTTATGTATTCTTATGTTGTCAATAGTGTAAAGGTATTTTGATATTTTTTTCCTTTTAACAATAACGTGAAGCCTATATTAGGATGTTAAAAACAGAATATGCTGTCCATTTTAAAAAACATGCTAGGGGGAGCCATTGCAAGCTAGTAAATTTGAGAACATTACCAGAAATACAGAGCAAAGAAATGAGGAGATGGCATGGGAATCTCATTGGCAAAGGTGAATTGAGGAACGTATTAGATGTTTGAATTGAGGGAACATGACTGAGTGTGTGTTGTGTGTGTATATGTGGTGTGTGTGGAGTGTTTGTGTATATGTGGTGTGTGTTACCTGAGTGCTGGTCTCCTGGTACATTATGTAGATCAGTGTCATCTGTCTCATGTGTTGTAGTTCTGGTGTCTCCATCTCTCTGGGTGTCTGAACTGACATAAATATCCACCTCACGTATCTCCATCTCACCTCTGTCAATCTTAACCTTCTTGTTCATATCTGGCTTGGCATAGATGGACTCAGACATTATCAATAATACTCAGTGGTTTCTTTCTTTGAAAGGCAACTTTGTGTTAATTACAAGTTCCAATGATATTACTAGATCTGCATGAAGACCAATTGTCTGTGTTCAACTCTGTATCTTTTCCTGTGCATTAAAGACAGAAGTCTCAAAAGAGGATGTTGTCATGCGTAAGAATGACTTGGATGTTGCAAGCAGCATTTTCTTCTTCTTTTCATTTTTCAGTCTTGTTGCCTTATTTGTAATGGTATGGCATTTACAGTACTGTGCCACTATGATGGTGTGACTGGGGGAAACCTACATTACTGCTCCATTATCACACATGATCTTGTCTCAGACCTATTGGGGCAATTTCTTAACTAATGTACATTGGAGACATGTTTGCTTATCTATTACCGATGGAATAACAGACCCTCACAGACCTTCAATAAAATTCCCTCAACTATTCCCGGTGAAGGTGTGGGTCTGGCTCATGGTTTATGTGCTTTTTATCTTTAGAAAACACAAACATATGTTGTAGTGTTATATCTGAGGAAAGGTAGTTCTGACATATTTTAATTAAAGTAGCACTTTTCTATAACAGAACAGTTGAGGGGAAAGTTGAGATGACCTAAATGTAGATTTTGAAACTTACTGAATAGTATATGTTTTGTTTTACTTACATTTATCAGCAGATTAAACTCTTTTAAGGCTCCCAGCACAGCTAGAAGAGGACTGGTCACCCTTCCAAGCCTGGTCCTTCTCTTTGTTTCTTCGTAAGTTTTTGCCCCTTTTGGGGAGTTTTTACTAGACCCTAAACACACTGCAATAACTCTGTTGTTGCTTGCTCCTTGATGTTTCAGGTTGGGTGTTTTGTAAAAGCACTTTGTGACAACTTCAGATGTAAACAGGGCTTTATAAATATATTTGATTGATTCATTTCAGGTAATTTTATACTGTTTCAATACTTTGTATCCAAGTTAAAATCTCCAAGGATAATCACTTTGGAAAGAGGTTAATATATGTTTCCCTATCCTGGTCCTGCAGACCCCAAGAGGTGCATGTTTTAGTTTTTGCCCCATCACTCACACATCTGATTAAAATGTTGCCCTAGCACTTATATACTAGATGTTCTCAGTCTATTATGGAGTCTTTGGATCTGGCTGTGGTTAATACCATTGCCTAGAGAGTTATCATTACAGAACCCATCAGTCAGACACTGTAGTAGAAAAATCCTCATTCTAAATGAGTCTTTTCATTTCATTCATCTATAATATTAGTACAGTATAGCGCTGAAGGAAATAACATGTATGACTGGAAACAAAAATGTGTATGAATATAATTTGAAGAAATATTTCATTTTTGTTGTTCAAGTTTCTATATCTCACAGTAAAAGGATGGTATAATCACTCACACTGTGGTCAATACTGTACTTAAGGTTCACGTTTGTGAACGTTTTAGTATAGAAGGGCTCAGAAATCGTCCATGCCAGGTGCTTTGTCTTTATGTGTCTACTGTATGTTAATTCCATGTTTCTTTTTATATGTGTCCACTACACGTTAATTCTACGTTTCTAATTATGTAAGTGTATAATGTGTTAATTGGAGGTAATATTGTTGTCTCTGCCTGGTCTCTGTTTTTTTCAGTGTGTCTGTTTTTGTCTCTGTCTGTCTAAATCGTTGTTTCTGTGTCATCTCTGTTTCTGTTTCTCTCTCTACTGTTTCTCTCTCTGGTGACTGTACAACTGATTTATTTATTTCAATTTGTTGACAGTCAGTGGAGTAAAACAGGCTCATTTGGTGGAATCCTACAAGAGCCCTTGTAGCAATAGATTTTCCTAAGCACCGCGGACAAGAAAATGTTTATCTCTGAAGACTGTAATGACGTAGTCGACCACCCGATGGAGCCAAACTGATTGATATGTGACTGAGAAGCTTCTGCTGCACATAGAATTACTTGTCTGTTATCTGCAATATAACACAGTATTGTCACCTTAAGTGTTGAATTAAGATTTGAGTAACCAACTAAAGAAAGATTTGTTTGCACACAGCCATGTAATAAAAAACCAAAAAACGATATGCTAGTCTCAGTTTCTAGTGTTGATGTCTCCGCCTGGTGTCTGGTTCTGTGTGTTTGTCTCCATCTCTGTGAATAAACTACAGGAAGCTACAAGATGTCTGTATGATTTATATTCTCTAAGCAGATGCCTCCTTGGAGGTCTGAGTGCAACACTTTGTTTTTTTATATGTTTTACTTCCTGTTCCTCTGTAAGTGTCGCACAGTTTAGTTCCATTACTGATATTTTTGGGGCGTTCGGGTGGCATTCACCAATCAAATACGGTTGTGGTCTGACTCACCTAAAAACTCGTTGTAAACTGTCTTCGCATAATATTCTAAAGACAAAAAAAACATTTCAGGGGATCTTTAGAAAAATTAAATCTTTTTTTTCAGTCTCTTAAATCAAACTTAACAAAGCCTAACAAAGACAATAGCAGCACTACCCTGGCACACATTACGGACAGTCAATGTTATTCACAACCTATGAAAAGTTCACTTAAAGCTGTATTCCATTGGTGGTGACCATAAAAGACTTTAGCGTTCTCACCCATGGGTGCGACCCTTAACCGCGGAGCCCCCCCACACACACCACCACCTCCCCCCATCGCAAAAGTCTTGCCACCTGATTTCCCAACTAAAATATAGGCAGATACTTTTCACGTATCCTGATTAACAGAAGCTTGTTATTAGACCACAACAAAACGTACCTGCAGTTACAAAACCTCGCTACTAGCTGCTTTTGGACCTGGATTATAACTGTAATCCCCTTTTATATACTGTGATGCTGCTCCTGTCATTGTAATTTCAGATCTAGGAATTTTCTCTTGCTTCCGCTGCTCAACAATTTTACTAAAGACGTTTCCCAAGGGCACATAGCATTGTAATTACTTTTTTATGTATTGCTTTTTGTGTGTCAGACATACTATCTACCTTCCATTTGTATTTTTTTCTAACTTAATTTTCCACTGTTCAGATTTTTAGCAAACCAGCTATACCCAGGGTTTCCAAATTCACTGCCAATATAGGCACACTCACCCGCAGACTCCAAACCACACAATGTCAATTAAAATAGCCCAATTAGCAGGAAACCTGCCCATCTGGCAACACTGGCTACACCCCCAGTCACAGATCGACCATTCAGTGCATTATGAAGTCCGAAAACATGTAGATGTTTATCACTTTAATGTCAACTAAATAGTATATAGCAAATTAATCATAGTATTATTTTATCCTACTTCCTATACTTGTTTCAATCATAAGATAACATTGGGGACCCATGTGATTGTCTGCCATGGGTGCGCCATTAAAGCTCCGCCACTAAGTGAGTATATCCTATACACCAAGGTAGAACTGATCTGAACCGTTACCCTGACAAGAATCACTGTCTCGGTCGACTAGAAGCAGGGAGATGAGTAGTTCTCAGATTGGGGAAAGACCCATCGTTCATCGGTTTTCCAACCTCTAAGTGGTTAGGTTTCTCTTGTTCATCTTTGTATCACAGGTGGCTGGTTTCTGATGGCCAAATCACGGGGAAATAAATGGTTCAGATTATGGGATTTCTCGTGAATTATGTGGAAATCTCCAGGATTCATTCTCCAGGATTGTCCCACGGGATAGGCTCAAAGAAAAGCCTGAGTGAAAAAGGAATTGTTCTCTGGTTAAGGGAGTCTGCTATAAATGACTCAACTGTCATTGTGTCCCATTACAACACCTAAGCAACCATGGGATCATCCTCACAACCAAACGCCTGCTGAGGAATGAATCCGGTTTCTATTGTTGTACGAGTCCTTGTTCAAATGAACACACCCGGAATGTCAAGCGAAGCCTCGCTTCTGTCATAAAAGTGATGGGCGGGGCCAAGGGGAGCAAAGTCCACCGCACAGGTGAGACCCGCGCCTGAAGAAATTTCACATACTGGAACGCTGGAGCACAGTTGGGCTTTGCTATGGAACTGCATCGTGATAAAATACGCAATACAGTATCGGAAAACAACATGCTGTAGGGTAATGTAAACGTATTGTTATGCTTTACCATGGCTTTATCGGAACTCTATACAAAGGTGAGGAAATTACACGAAAGAGAAAGTAATAGCATGTTTTAACTCTTTGAATCATACTGTACAAGCTCCGTCGCTTTGTTGACACCTGTTGAAATGGTTAAAGATTCTGTTTCCTCTACAGTTCATAGTGTAATGAATAACCTGCTGCTTTTACAATGGCATGATGACAATATACCCTCTATTTGAGAGTAGTTCGGAACATAACGATGTTATGGAACACACCAAAGTTATTTTTTGTTTATAACTATCGATTTCAGCATCCAACAAATAGCATTTACACTGGAAAATGTCATGCGCAAATGCGGAGAATACACCTGTCCTGAAATCCGTAGTTTGGATTTTAAATAAATGTGTATGCAATGTGCCTGAGCGTGGTCCAACATACACGTATAAAGTGACATATGGTAGCACAATCCCCGTGAGAAAGAGTTTCTGTAACATCTTACCAATAACAATTTACATTACAAAGAATACATTAAAACGATTGCATTAAGGAAGCCGTCGGTACAATTGTGTAGGCTACTGTCTTTTTATTTACCAACATACGTAGGTTACTATTATTCTGTTAATAGTGGGTTGCATGGATTTGACAAAACATCACTGACACCAATTAACCCTTAAATCTCTTTCAGTACAACCGAGTGTGGATACCCGACACAGAACATGTCTGGAAGTCAGCGGAGATACTCAGAGACTTCAGACCGGGCGATGAAACTTTAGAATTGCAGCTTGAGGATGGCGCTGTGAGTAGGCTACGGTTCATTAACACTTGGACAATATACAGATACTAGATCCCGATTTGAGCCAGTTTTCCACAGTTGGAAAACAACCTTGCTGTTACCGGGAATGTACATTTTTGTGTGGAATATAATTACATTTTAGTTGGGGATTTTCGATACCAGAAATCAAGTCTCACATTACAAAGTAGGAATTTCATTGGTAATTTTAATTCAAAAACCTTTTTCTATCTCCACTAAACGTTTTTAATGTATTACAGGGTAACTTGGGGAAAACACCCCCTTTATTCAATGATAATATTGAATAATTAATTAAATATCTGTGCTAATTGATCGCCCTGTTTTATTAGATGTTAATATATGCTCAGTAAACTAGCTATTAAATGAAAACCACATATACTAGGCTATATCTTGACCTTTTGTTATATTTCAGATTTTTTTATTTATCATTTTGTTATATTAAACCAATATATTCTCAGAAGTTAAATACCCCCCAGGGAATTTTGCCCCAAAAGAGAGGGGCGTTTAGCTCCAAACATGATCACCACAAAAGACAGGATTGCTATAGAAAAGTATTATAATTTATTTCTCTGATCAAGTAGATTACTTCCTATCGACATATCAAAAATCAGTGGAGAGGTCTAACTTTATCACATCACATGACAATGTTTACTAAATGATAAAAAATTAGATCAGCTTAGGTCAACATCATTTTTGTGGAATTGCTTACTCAGTTGAGATGATTCAAAAACATTTTCTAGATGAACAAGAATAGTGGCAACCAAGGAATGTGTGGAAATAAAATATGATGTAATTTGGTGGTTTGGTGGAGAATTGGGGGGTTTGTTTAACCCAGGGAGGCATTTAACCCCAAGTCACCCCTTTCTGGGAGGATTATTTAATTAAAATCCAAAATCTTAAAGAGAAAGGACAATATCTGCACAATAAATGTCTAAAGTCAGTCTGAATAACAAGACAAGGAAAATACATTTGAATCATACAACAAATCCTCTTACAGTGTAATTTGATTGGGCAGTACACATAACACCACACTGTTTTGCTCGTGATGTTGAATCAAAGAGTATCTCCACTTATATTATAGGACATTCTGTACCCCCTGGACACTGCTAGTCCTCAGCTCCCTCACCTACGGAATCCTGACATCCTGGTCGGGGAGAACGACCTCACTGCTCTGAGCTATCTCCACGAGCCAGCCGTGCTGCACAACCTCAAAGTGCGCTTTGTGGAGTCTAAAATCATCTACACCTACTGTGGTACTTAAAGTAATATCGGAACTGAAAAGTCATACCTGGGTGTCGTGTTGCAAATTTGGCTTTTGTGTAAAATGTGGTTGTGATGATTGGCTGTGATGATTGGCTGTGATTATTGGAACTACCATTTATGTTTTCTCTTCACGTCAACGTTCAGGCATCATCCTTGTGGCAGTTAATCCTTACAAACAGCTGCACCTCTATGGAGATGCGGTCATCCATGCTTACAGTGGACAGAACATGGGGGATATGGACCCTCACATCTTTGCTGTGGCCGAGGAGGCTTACAAGCAGATGGCCAGGTACTAGAAGCAGAAGACGTGGCATCTTGTTTTGTGCATACCTATCTTTATCTTTCCATATATTTATTAGTCCTGTGCTAAAATAATTAATTGCGATTAATCACATAAATGTCTGCAGTATATCACAATTAATTTCATACATAAACATTAATCACGATTAGATCTGTAATTTATACATGCTCAGCAAAGAAGTTGTTAGTTATGCAAATATAATGTTTTAGTAGAAATGGAACTGGCGATGAAATTAATGTCTAGTCTAGACTAGCAACCACATAAAATTACATACTAGGCTAATAGCAAGATTAACAGGTAGACTCGTGCACACGGTGCTTAAGAAAGGGTCAGATGAGAGGAATGGCTTTTCTTCCAAATGTACATAATTCCAATTTTCAACTGGGAACAGTGCAGACTAAGGTATGAGTACTAACGCGCTGTTATGCCCCATTCACACAGAAATCGTGAGTTCTGAGTCTCAATAAAAGAAAAATGGGTTAATGTGTTAATATTGAAAGCCCTATGTCAATCCAAAATATCATTTAACCTCCAACCTGAATGTTAAACAAAGGAAAAGTTCAGTTTGATCTTTCTCAGGGGAAAACATAAGAATGCAGAATTATTAGGCAACAATTGGTGTGCAGAATTATTAGGCAACTAATAAAATATTACTTTCTCGCAACTCACATTTTTATTCTCAAATAGTCTCAAGTAAGTGTAACAAATAAGTAACACAAAATGACAATTAATATTTTTGTCCTTCCTAAAAAATTCAGGGACCAATATAACCTCCCTTTTTTTCAATAACTGCCATGAGCCTTCCATCCATGGCGTCAGTTTCTTGACCTGTTCACGAACAATTTTCTCTGAAGCAGCAACCACAGCCTCCCAAATGCTGTTCAAAGAGATGTATTGTCTTCCCTGACTGTATATCTTATGTTTGACCATGGCCCACACATTCTCAATAGAATTTAAATCAGGAGAGGATACGGGCCTGGTCTTTATCCGGGCATCTTTGTGGCTTTTGCTGGCTAGCTAAGCAGTGGAGTACTTGGATGCATGTGATGGAACATTGTCTTGCATGAGGATCATGGCCTTCTTGGATGCTGAGGACTACTTCCTGTACTGCTGTTTGAAGAAAGTATCTTACAGGAGCTGGCAGTAGGTTTGGGAGTTGTGTTTCCGTCCATCTTCAACCTGAAAAGGTTTAAGTACCTCATCCTTAATGATAGCAGCCCCTACCAGTACCCTTCCTCTACCTGACTGGAGTCTGACTGAAGTGGTTTTGTGTCCATTAGTGAACCAGCCACAGGCCCATTCATAGGGTCCCTCAATAGTCACTCTCATTTTTCATCTATCCATAATACCTTTGAAAAATCTATTTTCAGGTATTACTTTGCCCAATCTTGTCATAAATTAGCTTGGTGTATTGTGGTAGAGGACGTACCAGGAGCAGGCAGGGGTAGACCGTCACATACATCGGCTGACATGGGACAATGACTAACAACTGAGGGGAGCAGAGGAGAAACATTTAAACACATACTAATGGATTGATTGGGACCTGGTGTGAACAATGATTGACAAGACAAGACAAATGAATGGGACCGGGATGAGTTCATGACTGTTGGTAAGATGGAAGATGCGGGAGATAGCGGAGCAATCCGTCACCTCACCGTCACAAATCTATACAGTTCATTTCAAATTCTATTCAGTGTTTCAGCCTTCTTGAACCTTGGCCGTGTCTCTGAGCACTTCTGGACACTCCAGGTAGATTGCAGTTCTGGAATATAATATCACTGGTGGATATTAAACCCAATTTAATGGGTTCATGGGAGCTTCACATTTAATTATTTTAAACTAAGTCTTTTGCAGTTCAAGTCTTTTCTTCTCCATGCATTTTTTTCACCCCAGTTGACTATTCGCAACCAAACCTTCGATTGTCCTGTGGTCACACCACGACAGTTGAGCTATTTCAAGAGTGTTGCATCCATCTGAAAAGCATTTGAAAAAAAATCTGTTAAATCTCTTTTTTGACCCATTTCACCTGAGGTCATGAAGCTGCCTAATAATTATGCACACCTTGATATTAGGTTGTTGCCACAGTCTCCCTCATTACACCATTACATTTCCCCGGAAAATGATTAAATCAGATGAGCATTCAAGTTGATATGGTTTGGAGTAGGAGTATGTGCGTATGTGGATATGTGCCTATGTGTTCATTTATACCTCCACCCCCCTTGTAAAAGCCAACCTAAATTGTATCAGGTGCAACCAGTCTCCTTCAAAATAACACCTCACAACCTGGCCTACACATGTGTTAAATTGTAGTTTATTATTTGATTTAATAATATATTTAACAATATATTTAATTTCCCTCTGTAAGATGTTGATGTCGGCACCCATGCGTGTGCATGAAGGAGCTTTTAAAAGAACTAAGAGACCAAGTTGTGAAGAGACACACATCAGGTCTTGGGTATTAAAATATTTTAAAGACCTTGAATATCCATTATTGCACACTAAAGACAATTATTAATAAGTGAAAGGTGATTTTCACCACTAAGATCCTGCCCGGGTCAGAACATTTCTTCATAGGATTAAAGGAATAGAGTAAGGTCCTTGAGGAAAAGCTGTTGTGTCTGCTGTATCTATTGAATTTCTATTAAACAGGTAACATTTGTTTAAATAAATAATTATTGTATACTGCATCTCCGATACTTTGAATAACCTTTCTTAGGAACAGCAAGAACCAGTCTATCATAGTAAGTGGTGAGTCTGGAGCAGGGAAGACTGTGTCGGCTAGATATGCCATGAGGTACTTTGCCGTGGTCAGCAAGTCAGGGAGCAAAACACGTGTTGAAGACAAAGTTTTGGCCTCCAACCCAATTACAGAGGTATGTAGTGAGTCCTATAGAAGTGATTGCTAGTATTGGCAGGTTGCTAGTATGAAATTCTATGTGCCTTTTTGTGCTTGAGGTGATTAACCCTTAAACTCCTGCCCCTCAGACTGAGCCCTGTGTGTGTGCATGTGCGTGTGTGTGTGTGTGTGTGTGTGTGTGTGTGTGATCCATGTCTATGTATATATGTTCATACCTAAACTCCATACAACTTAGTAACATAGAACAGAAATAAATCGGTTCTGCTAAGTATTTTAGGGCTGGTCTCCACAATATCAAATGGTTCTGGTTAAAATGTACAACTGGGCATATTTTTTTATTGGGGTTACTGCTAGTTTTGGGGTACGGGTTAGGCAATAGGGCTAGATTAAGTTCAGACAGAGTTTTGGTTGTTGAGGTAAAGGTTATGATACATTTTAATGGTATAAGATATAAAACATATTTTGGGGTTTTCGGGTACCTACAAGCATAGACAAACAAATGTTTGTGTGCAGAACATTAGTGACCTTTTTATTCTTCTCCTCGCCGTTCTCCTCGTCGTTCCCCACATCGTATGTTAATCTGTGAGTTTAGGTGTTTGTTCTGTGTTGTTCTTTGCCCAGGCAATAGGGAATGCCAAGACAACCAGGAATGACAACAGCAGTCGCTTTGGGAAGTACACAGAGATCAGCTTTGACAAGAGATATCAAATTATCGGAGCCAACATGAGGACATATCTACTTGAGAAGTCTAGAGTGGTCTTTCAGGTCTTACATCATCAGTTTATTCTCTTGGTGTGATGGTTTACAACACTGGGATGTGTAATGGTCATAATCATAAAGACATTTGTGAATCATTTCTAGCCTTGACACTGCATGCACTCACTACTGAAATTCTTCATGGATCATAGTGTCTGTTAAATTAGGGTAAATGTTAAATGGTACCATGTTAAATCATCTCCTGTCCATAGTAATGCAGTTCATATTCTATTTAGTCAAAGGGCGAGAGAAACTATCACATCTTCTACCAGATGTGTGCCTGTGCTGACCAGCCAGAATTCAAGGGCCTGAGACTGTGTGAGTGTTTGAACATGGAGTGGCAACCCTTGGGGCTGAACTTCTCTGATACTGTACTTACTGTAGACATTCTGCTACTGTATTTAGTGTAACCATTCTGTTACTGTATATCCACCGCAGATACTCTGCTGCTGTATTTCCTGTAGCCATTCTGCTGTCCTCTTTACTGTCGACATTCTGCTTCTGTATTTACTGTAGATTATACAATATTTGGATGAAACTCTGAAAATACTAATACATTTCTGTAACATAAATAGTCATTGAAGTGTATGTATGTTTGTCTCACAAGTGAAAGCTGAGGAGTTCTGTTACACCAACATGGGCGGGGAGACAAGTATCGAAGGGGTGAACGACAAGACAGACATGGAGGAGACACGCAGAACCTTTTCTCAGTTGGGTGAGTCAGCATTTACTCACTGCATTTATTTTATTTACCCAGGAAGTCAGTTGAAAGTAATAGGATCAAAATACCCAGCAATGTGATCACAATCCCACTGAAATCAATGTATATAGTTATAGTTTACTCCAGGGTTTTTCGCCTTTTGCGAAAGGTTCCTAGACATACAGAACACTGCCCCCTTCAACTTAAGCACCACAGATCCGTAGTGTTACGGCATGCTCACTACATTTGTGTGCTGTTCTGTCGGATGCAGACGAATTGTTCCAAACAAAATAAATTCTGCTTGCCAATTTGCTCTTTAACACGTCAACTGATTTTGCGCATATTGTGCAGCCCCAGCTGAAAATGCCCCCTTCGGTCCTCTCTGCAGGGTTGACCGAGGACTTCCAGGCTGATGTGTTCAAGGTGTTAGCTGGGATTCTACACCTGGGGAATGTAGACATCCGAAGCGTCGGGTCAGACAGATCATCAGTTAGCGTAAGTTTTATCTAGTTGTTTTATTGGAATAATTTAGATCCCTGTTAGCTAGTAGCAGTTTTCAGTGGGGTCCATAAAATAAATCTAACAGTAACAACGAACGTATTTCTGTCAGTTTGATTTCACCATGGTGACTGACCTAATGGTTTTCCTCCTAAACCAACACAAAGGTCACTTTCCTTTTATAATTTACTTGTGCCAAAAGTTTCTTAGGAAATAGGTTATGATACATTTTAATGGTATAAGTGCCCTTCTATTCTAAATATGAATGCTGACTGTCAGTATTGAACTTCTTTTATGAAAAATAAAACTGTATTTGATTAAACACACATTTGCTCTGTCATTTTACCAGGGATCAAACTGCTTGGGATGCTGTTAATCGTAGCCAATTGTATGTAACTCATGATATGGTGTATTCAAACTTGGATTCAAATTTACAAGCCTTTGCACTGCAACAATATTTACGCAAAAGGTCCATCAGTACTACAGAACCAGAAATTGCCCTATCAGTACAACAGAACCAGAAGCAATCCCGTCAGTACAATTGAACCATAAACGGCCCTGTCTCTTCAACAGAACCAGTAATGAAAGTGTCCTCTGGTTAAACAGCAACACCCCATCTAACCAGTAGCGATTTACCATTCGCCACTGACACCCACCCCTTCTCCCCCTCTCTCCCCCTACCCTGTCACCCATCACTCCTCCAGTCCAGTGATCCCCATCTGGCAGCCTTCTGCCAACTCCTCGGCGTCAGCCCTGATGGAGTCACCCGTTGGCTGTGCCTCCGCCGGATCGTCATGTCGGCAGAGACGGTTGTGAAGCCGGTGCCGAGGGAGCGGGCGGTGAACGCCAGGGATGCCCTCGCCAAACAGATCTATGCGCACCTCTTCGACGGTGTCATCCAGAGGCTGAACGCAGCCCTGCAGGTCCCAGGGAAACAGCACACCTTTATAGGAGTACTGGACATCTACGGGTAATTGGAATATACACTACAGTTATGGATTGGCTGTTTATTGACAAGTGTTCACGCCCTTGGGCTTTTCCAGAAACATATGCTACTGATCAACAGACAATGCATTTTTGTCTCTGATCAACACAGAAAAGCTGGTAATGTCAAAGTAAAAATATAAATATAAAATGGAAAGTAGTTGATTGCCTGCGTATTCGTCCCCTTTGCTGTGACACACCTGAATGCGTTGTGATGCGACCAGTTGTCTTTAGAAGGCGTGTAATGAGTTGGATAGAGTTCACTTGTGTGTACACAGTAGTGTAGTGGAGAGCAGCTGTACTTAGGTGGAATAAGCGTCAAAATTATGTTTATTTGGTTTCTGTGAAGTGTGTAACGCCCTTTATCCGTGACGCTGACAGTCAAATCTACACGGACTCATACGTACATTACTAATCTAAAACAACCTCATAAAGTGTCATAGACGTCGTGAGTAAAAGCGTGTCTGTTAGTTTAGTTTGGCACAGTAAGGGACACTGCGTCGTGTACATTATACACTGGTGTCTGTTTAATCAGTTAGATGAGTAACATTGCATAGTGTACATTATACACTGCTGTCTGTTTAATGAAGTAGATGAGTAACATCGCATAGTGTACATTATACAATAGTGTCTGTTTAATGAGGTAGATGAGAAACATCGCATAGTGTACATTATACACTGCTGTCTGTTTAATGAGGTAGATGAGTAACATCGCATAGTATTCATTATACAATGGTGTCTGTTAATTTAGTAAGGTTTGTTACACTGGTTTGTGTACAGTATACAATCGTCCTTTGTACACAGTGTTTCGGGTTATTTTTACCCTCTTTTCCTCAGCTTCGAAACGTTTGACGTTAACAGCTTTGAGCAGTTCTGCATCAACTACGCCAATGAGAAGCTCCAGCAACAGTTCAACCTGGTATGTACTCTCTGGTTACCGGCGATTGACATTAACCAAGTTGCTAAGAAACAGCGTGATAAATGTTTTAAATGTAAATTTAGCAAAGCTTCATGTTTTTTGGGAACACAATGCCGTAATGTCCCTGATGCTCATTGTGCTGAATTTAGGACTCTTCTTCCTGAATCAGGTTTCACTGTGTGGACTTAGACAATTCTGCTCTCTTTTATGTGCAGCATGTTTTTAAGCTGGACCAGGAGGAGTACAGGAAGGAGGACATTCCCTGGACGTTGATAGACTTCTATGACAACCAACCTGTCATTGACCTGATTGAAGCTAAGATGGGCATCCTGGACCTGCTGGACGAGGAATGCGTGGTAAGATAATGACAAATGAAGTGCTTGTTTTTCTATGACCGTACATTAGGAAAGTGAAATGAAGGCTTCCATGAATTTTTAGTTCTACGTTTATTTTCTTCAATATATATCCGAACACCGAAACCTCAACCCGACCCGTTAACTTAGGCCTGGCACTAATCTCTCTCTGGAAGTTCAACTTGCGCAGCCTATGGATTTGTGTTTCTGATACTTCCTGTGTTTGCCTCTTTCTCCAGTTCCCCCAGGGTGCAGATCAAAACTGGCTTCAGAAGCTGTATAACTTTCTGTCCGACAACCCTCTGTTTGAGAAGCCCAGGATGTCCAACGAAGCTTTCATCATACAGCACTTTGCCGATAAGGTGAGGTCAGACACCCTTCTCCACACAAAAACACTCACTACACATTTACTGACACCTGTGACTGTCCTATTGTTGTCTAAACATATTTGTTCCCCTGTTGTTTTCACATTGTCCGCTTGCCAAGCCTGTATGTTGTTATAATGTTTGCTATTGGGATTCTATGTGGTCATGCAATGTTTTTTTGTAGGTCGGATGTGTCTGGTTTGGGGCTTGGTTTAAATGTTTGTTTTGGTTGTTACTGCTGTTTCCATGTGTCATCTGTTTCTCTTTACTTAATCCAGGAACCAGCCCTGTGGCCTCCTGCCAAATTACTTGCCTTGTAAAATGAAGGTAAAATAAATATAAATGAACACATACACACACTGAAAACTGTTATTTTTCAGGTAGAATATCAATGCTGGGGCTTTCTAGAGAAGAACAGAGACACACTCTATGAAGAGCTGGTGGACACTATGAGGACCAGTAAGGTATTGTCTGCTGCACTACTTTATTTATTAACTTGTTACTATTTATATATTTTTTAGGGCTATTACATGTTTATACTTTATTAAATAATGCCCACACTTAAGATACTATGTCATATGCATATTAAAATATACTACTGTTACTTAGTAATAAAATCCATTACAAATAAATTGTAGTATAATTGCCTTTTCTTATACTTTGTTCATTCCATTGTGCAATTTTTGTCTCATTCTATTCTGGAATGTTTGACTCATTCTATTCTGGAATGCTGGTCTCATTCTATTCTGGAATGCTGGTCTCATTCTATTCTGCAATCCTACCAGTTTCCTCTCTTGGCAAACTTCTTTCTGGAGGAGGAGCAAGGGGGAGTGGGCAGCAAAGGCATCAAAGTGAGGCCAGCGCAACCTGTGGTGAAAACAGCCAATAAACAGTTCAGGACAACAGTGGGAACTAAGGTTACTGGTGTATTTGCATTGCTTTGAGATTACAGCAAAAACCATCCACTGTGCCATGCTTTCAGTGGTATGTCTAATGATTAATAGATGGTTAATTACTCTCAGTTGGGACAATGGAAAATTGCTTGCTAGAAAAGGCTTGGGTGATTTTCACTGATGGTATATGTACCAGGGCTTGGGTTGTGGGTGGGTGGGTGTGTGTCACTGTCGGGATTTTCCACTGGACACTGTGCATTTCTCCAGTTCCGCAGTTCCCTGTACCTGTTGATGGAGACTCTGAATGCCACCACGCCACACTATGTACGCTGCATCAAGCCCAACGATGAAAAGATGCCATTTGAGTGGGTAAAAAGTCTTCAAAAATTACAGTACAGTATCAAATGAACATTGACCTCTGTAGCCTCTAACCTCCCGTTTATAGCATGTAAAAGGCCTGCGAAGTTCTCACAATCTGAAACATCTGGTTTGGATCCTTTGTGTTTTGTGTTTGCGTACTCATTGACACTTTAATGACTGAGGTTCAATGTGTGGTGTCAGATATGACTCCAGGAGGGTCGTCCAGCAGCTGAGGGCCTGTGGTGTCTTGGAGACTATTCACATCAGTGCTCAGAGTTACCCCTCCAGGTGACCATGACCAGTACACACACCCCCTTCAACAGTAACACAGTAATTTACTCCACTCACCCCTTCTACAGTAACACAGAACTTAATTCTACTCCCCCTTCTACAGTAACACAGTAGTTAACTCCACTCCCCCCTTTCTACAGTAACACAGTAGTTAACTCCACTCCCCCCTTTCTACAGTAACAAAGTAGTTAACGTTACTCACACTCTTTGACAATAATACAGCAGTCAACTCTACTCACCCCTTTTTACAGTAATTCAGATGTAAACTCCCCCCATTCCATTCTACAGTACAACATGATTCAACTCTGCTAAGTAATCCAATGATTAACTTTGCAAACCATCAATGACCGTAAAGAAATGAGCTAAATCAAGTGTGATGGAGTGCATTTTGATTTACAGGTGGACATACATAGAGTTCTACAGCCGCTACAGTATCCTGATGAGCCAACAGGAGCTGGGCCTCAACAACAAGAAACAGACCTGTAAGACGGTGCTACAAAGGCTGATCCAGGTGAAGGCGGGACATATGCAGGATATGTGGTTGACATGGGGGCCTGGTGGTTGGACAAATGCAGGATATGTGGTTGACATGGGGGCCTGGTGGTTGGACAAATGCAGGATATGTGGTTGACATGGGGGCCTGGTGGTTGGACAAATGCAGGATATGGGGGTGACATGGGGGCCTGGTGGTTGGACAAATGCAGGATATGGGGGTGACATGGGGGCCTGGTAGTTGGACAAATGCAGCATATGTGGTTGACATGGGGGCCTGGTGGTTGGACATATGCAGGATACTGGGGGCAACGGGGGGCCTGTTTTCTCATGACATGCTAATACAACTCATTCTCAGAGGATTTGGTTGTGATTTAGACTAAGCTTATGGAGCTTTAAGTTGAAACATTTCCTGTAGACTGTAGATTGCCCCCAGAAAAGCTGCTCTTCCTCCCTTCCACATTGGTGAATCTGATGGTTCTGATGTGTGTATTGATGTCAAACTGCACTTATACTGATCCGTTTAACCAACATTTCTGATGTCAGTAACCTGTAATCTCCAGGACTCCGACCAGTACAAGTTTGGCCGGACCAAGATCTTTTTCAGAGCAGGTCAGGTGGCGTACCTGGAGAAGCTGCGATTGGATCGCCTCAGGGGCGCATGCGTGACCATCCAGAAGCACGTCCGGGGGTGGAGACAGAGGACCAGGTTCCTCTGCATGAGGGACGCGGCCATCGTCCTCCAACAGTACGTCCGCGGGCAGAGGCAGATACGGTGCGTGTTGTCGTTGTGATGTCACATCCTCTCAGTTAGATCAGTGTTAGTGGAATACAGTGGATCCTGCACTCAGGGTTTTGAATGGAAGATGTAGTATTAAGTATCTCTTGCCAGGCCCGGGGGAGGGGGGGGGCAAAGTCAGGCATTACACCTCCAGGTAAAATCTGTGCCCCCCCAAAGTTTTGTTTCCCCTTAAACACTGCAAATGGTATATGGATTAGCTGTGCTTCCTCATAAAAAATGCCTCCTCAGTCATTTCACCCTGGAGACGGTCCTGACTCTTGGACAGCAGAGGTTCCTTTAAACAAACTTTCTTTGTGTCCAACTGTGATTCACAGACTGGCTTCGTTTAATTTGGGCTTTGTTTTTTTATTCTCTGACTATTCGCTGGCTGGTATCAGAAATGGGTTTATGATGAGCGAATCTTCCCCCTCTGTCTACTCAGTAAAACGGTGACAGCCGCTGCGTTGAAGCAGGGTTGGGCTGCTGTAGTTATCCAGAGGTACTGGAGAGGCTATGTGACCCGACAGATTTACACCATGCTGCACACCTCCACCATCACCGTCCAAGCTTTCACTAGAGGCTGGCTCGCACGCAAACGCTACAAAAAGGTACTGGGCCTCACTATCAATAGATTCCATAATGACTGTGGCGATCTACTGTCCAATCAGACGCTTTCGTACATTACATACACTTCAGCAGCCTGTGCCTGTCTTAGGGGTCTCTTGGGACTTGTTTGTATATTTCTTTGTGTATTTGCATGTGTGTATTTTCATACACATTTCATTATGTGGATGTGTGCCTCCATCTTTTAACCAATCCGTTTGTTTCTGTGTGTGCCTGTTTGTTGTTTTTGGTCGATTGTTGTGTTGTACAAAATGCCACTCAGATTGTGGAGGTGCAGAAAGCTCTGGTGTTGCAGAAGTACGCCCGGGCTTGGTTGGCCCGGAGACGCTTCCAGACTCTGCGTCGCCTGGTTCACAATGTCCAGCTATCCTACAGATGTCAGCAACTCAGGAAGAAACTGGAGGATCAAGTAGGTTCCCATAACCATCAGGGCACTGAAGAATCTAAAAGAATGTTCTGTTTACCAGCACGGCACTGACCTTGAGAAGTGTTGATACCAGGACCTTAATACTGCCGATTGGAGTGATTTGTGGTTGTTCTGTGTCTTGGGTCAAAATATCTTAGTCTTAGATCAAAGTTTTATGAAGGACATTGTCTTTGTAGTTTCTCAAACAATGTGGTGAAGAAACGTGCCTTTGTGTCTTTCCAGGGCAAAGAGAACCGTGGGCTGCTGGAGAGGCTGACTGGTTTGTCCGGCGCCCACTCCCAAAGTCTAGACAAACTCCATGTCCTTGAGGCACAGCTGGAGAAATCAGCCAAGGAGAAGGCTACGCTTGAGGAGCAAGTGCAAAAGGGCAAGGAGGATGCTGCTAAAATGATCGGACAACTTCAAGAAGACAAGGATAGGTTGGTGGTGGAAAAGCAGAACTTGGAAAAGAAGCTTACCGAATTAGAAACCGAAATGAAAGGTAAGTGAAAATCTCTTATAGGCTTGGGCTATAGGCTTCTTTTCTTTTTCTCTATATAATAGAGGGGTTGTGGTGTGTCTAGTCTGGTTGATTGGCAATGGTTGATTTGGTCCTTGTCAATGGAGTCTGACAGGAATCCAGCTGTATAATCATTTATAGCGTGTAACATTCCTTTTCAGACAGCTTAAATCAAATCAAAACAACTCTCAAAGAAGATCTGGAGCGAGAAGAAAGATTAAGAAAGTAAGAGTTGCTTCATGGAAACAATTTTCCTTTCCTGCCTTTAGCCAGGCTGAACCAAGCTGAGTCACCCATCCATCTTTGTTGTTGGAATGTTCTGGAAAGAAAAGGGGAGAATAGTCAAACCAGTAAAATTCAGGTCGGCACAATAGTGTCAAAAGAGCAATATATTTATCTAGTTCTGTATTTCAGGGTTGCAAAGAACTAGCAGCCTCTTACTATATTTTTGATTAATTTAGGATGTATTTATTCACTGTAACTTACTTGGGGGTTGTCAGGATTGCAGAAAACAACCTTGAGCTGCAGATGGAGGACCATAAGAAGGAGGTGGAGGTGGTCAGGGAAGACAACCGCAGGCTGAAGGAAGAGAGGGTGCGGCTACAGAGACAGTTACAGGAAGAGGCCAAGGCCAATGCGGATCTACAGGAACAGGTCATACAGCTCAGCAAACACGTCAAGGTGAGGGTTCAAAGGTCATACAGCTAACCATGTTAAGGTTAGGGTTTACAAGTCATGCAGCTTCTGTAGTGACATCAAAATTAGGGCACAGAGTGAAGAATAAATGGCCACCTTCTAAGTAGCTCTTAAAACATTGCTTTGAACTGTCCATTCCTGTTTGTGGTCAAATCTGTTGTTTTTCTATATCCAGGTGATACCTGACTTGCGTAAAGATCTTCACATCCTCCACACCCAGAGAGATGATCAGCAGCGTAGAATGAAGGAGCAGTCAGAACAAGTCAGAGGTAGAACACCCTACAACATCTGTAGAAGACGGCATGTTACCGTTGTTTTGTAAATGTGATGTTTGTACCGTTTATCTCTTTGTACAGCCAAGATAAGTGAGATAACAAGAAAACTTCTCGGTGGCGTGGTAGAAGAGGAAGTCATTACCAAGTATGATCCTTCTTCATTATTATAATTACATGTTTATTTAGAAGACTACGATGTGTCCTTACATCTCACACTTTATGTTGTCATTACAAGGTTGACAGCTGATGGTCCAGACCAGATCTATGAAGTGGGGGATCTGTTGACTGTGTTTGATGGGCTGCAGAAAGCCACCAGGTTTGGCAAAACACCTTTAACACTTACTGACAAAAGTTAGCTACTGGTGTAGCTAGCTAGAGGTCGCCTACTATATGGTCTTAAATGTTCCAAATGGTCCTAAATAGTTCATGAATGATCCGGTGTGGCTCAGTTGATCAAAGTAGTGAGTCGCTTCGGATAAGAGCATCTGTTACATGGTTAAAAAGTTCTAGAAACTGTTTCGTTCTCCCAGTTGAACTCGGTCGCTGTATTGCAAGTTGACTTCAGAGTGACTCAGAGGTCAGCAACACTACTACTGCAATGCAATGACAACTCCTCGCAGCATGTCAGGTGCTCCATCAACTCCTCGCGGCGTGTCGGCTGCTCCATTAGCTCCTCGCGGCGATTCATGTGCTCCATCAGTACCTCGTGGCATGTCTGCTGCTCCATCAACTCCCCGCGGCATGTCAGGTGCTCCATCAACTCCTTGCGGCGTGTCATGTGCTCCATCAACTCCTCGCGGCGTGTCATGTGCTGCATCAACTTCTCGCGGCGTGTCATGTGCTCCACCAACTCCTCGCGGCGTGTCAGGTGCTCCATCAACTCCTCGTGGCTTGTCGGGTGCTCCATCCACTCCTCACGGCATCAGGTGCTCCATCAACTCCTCGTGGCTTGTCGGGTGCTCCATCCACTCCTCACGGCATCAGGTGCTCCATCAACTCCTCGCGACTTGTCGGGTGCTCCATCCACTCCTCACGGCATCAGGTGCTCCATCAACTCCTCGCAACTTGTCGGGTGCTCCATCCACTCCTCACGGCATCATGTGCTCCATCCACTCCTCACGGCATCAGGTGCTCCATCAACTCCTCGCGGCGTGTCATATGATCCATCCACTCCTCACAGCGTGTCGGGGGCCTGCATGCTGAATGAAGGCTGATAGTCTGATAGGCGTTACTTTTGCTGACTTTCTGGTTATGCGAGCAGTGTGATAAGAATCAGGAAAGCTTGGAGGCGTGGGTGGGTGGGGCACGTTTCTAGAGGACACATACCGGTTGGGAGTTTATTCTGCAAATATTCATTGGATACCTTGAAATAGTTGGAAACGTTTAAACAATTGATTTTAAAAGGACTAACAAGAATACAAATGCCTGTTTGCCCTTCTGTCCAATGGCAATGCCTGTTGTGGTCCATTGGGAGTGACTGTCTGCCCTTCGGTCCAATGGCAATGCCTGTTTTGGTCCAGTGGGAGTGATTGTCTGCCCTTCTGTCCAATGGCAATGCCTGTTGTGATCCAGTGGGAGTGACTGTCTGCCTGTCTATGCAATGGAAATGCCTGTTGTGGTCCATTGGGAGTGACTGTTGGCCTGTCTATCCAATGGCAATGCCTGTTGTGGTCCAGTGGGAGTGACTGTCTGCTCGTCTGTCCAATGGCAGGGTTCTGGAGACCCACCAGAGAGAGCAGATGGACAGTCACAACAGCCAGGTGAAGGGCCTGGCGTTCAAGATGGAGCACCTCCAGAATGAAAACAACCAGCTGCAGAAACTGTTCCGTGAGAAGACTTCTGTCAACAACAGCATTTCCCAGGAAGTAGCGAGGCTCAATCAGGACAATAAGGTAGGAAGGAAAAGAAAGGCATGAACTGTATGTTAGACAACATGCTCTAACAATAATAATAACAACATGACAATGACAACAATAATAACAACAATGAAAACAATAATAACAATATTAAAAACAACAATAATACTAACAAATATAACAATAATAAAAACATGAATAAGTGAATGACAAGTGCTATATGTGCGGCTGTGCAGGTTATACCGGAGCTGAGACAACAGGTGTCAGAGCTACAACGACATGAACGGGAACTGGAGGTCAGGCTGGAAGAGCAGGCCAAAGAGATGACCGGTAGATACATCAAGTACACACTCAGAAGTGTTAGAGTCAATCCCATCAGTAGGGTTAGAGTCAATCCCATCAGTAGGGTTAGAGTCAATCTCATCAGAAGGGTTAGAGTCAATCCCATCAGAAGGGTTAGAGTCAATCCCATCAGTGAGGTTAGAGTCAATCCCATCAGTAGGGTTAGAGTCAATCTCATAAGAAGGGTTAGAGTCAATCTCATCAGAAGGGTTAGAGTCAATCCCATTAGAAGGGTTAGAGTCAATCCCATCAGAAGTGTTAGAGTCAATCCCATCAGTAGGGTTAGAGTCAATCTCATCAGAAGGGTTAGAGTCAATCCCATCAGAAGGGTTAGAGTCAATCCCACCAGTGGGGTTAGAGTCAATCCCATCAGTGGGATTAGAGTCAATCCCATCAATAGGGTTAGAGTTAATCCCATCAGAAGGGTTAGAGTCAATCCCATCAGAAGAGTTAGAGTCAATCCCATCAATAGGTTTAGAGTCAATCTTATCAGTAGGGTTACAGTCAATCCCTTCAGTAGGGTTACTGTCAATCCCTTCAGTAGGGTTACTGTCAAACCCTTCAGTAGGATTACAGTCAATCTGATTCTTATTAGTCAGTTAATTGAGTAAATTCCATTTCCATCTCTATTTTTATTAGAAAAAATTGATGAGATTTCAAATGATCTCCAGAGAAGACTGGAAGAGGAATGCTCACAGCGAAGGTACAGTACAGTGGATGTATAGGTCTGTTGCAGTGCTACCACCTGATTCCACTTAAACTGATCATTGAGTCCTTTGCTAGGTGAATCAGGTCTTGGACTCGTTTGGTGTGGAATATCCTGAAGCCCTGACGTTATGTGAAAATATGTTAAAAACAATTGTTTCTTTCATTTGTATATGTTTAAAGTGGTTTACCTTATGGTAGTGCGTTCATTTTGTGTGATTCCAAACGTGACAATTTAAACTAGACCGTTCGTAACAAAATCGTACCAACTGAGCCACACAGGACTTCTGTCGTGACAATATTAAGCCTTACAAGTTGCAAGAGTCGATACCTGTCTGGGAATCTGATTTTAAAAGGACGCCAACAGTCAAAAAAAATTCTCCTCAGGCTGTTTGAGCATCAGGCCGAAGAGGTGCAGTGGGGAAAGCAGGAGTTGGAAAGGAAGGTGGAGGAGCTGGAAGAGGAGAAGGAAGTGCTCAGGAGACAAAACAGCACAGAGAGCGAAGCCAAGACCAGATTCAGTCAGGAAGCGGCACGGCTCACAGCAGAAAACATGGTCTGTCTGTACATGCATGTGTCTGTGTGTGTGTGGTTGGGTGTGTGTGTAATTAGAATTTACTCCTTATGATACTTCAATATTTTTTCCAGGACCTTGAAGAACAGGTAGACATGAAAGACAGGTTGATAAGGAAACTTCAAAATCAAATCAAGAGCCTTCATACCTCAGAAAACGGTATTATCCACAATTCCTTTCTGATGGTAATGTACATTTGATCAAGTAATTTCTTGAGCTCAGTCTTAATTAGTTTTGTGTTGCTACCTTCTTTAGCCAATAAAACGCCTGTGGCCACTTTGCCTAAAGAATACCTGGGAATGTTGGAGTACAAGAGGGAAGATGAACCCAAACTCATTCAATACCTCATTCTGGGTAACTTTTACCTCACCACTTTTGTTATTGTTTTTTGTTATAGTTTTTTTATGGTTTGTGTAACACGTGACCACACCGGTATATATTGTTTTAAATGGAGCTTACAGGCACCTGAGGACCAAACAATTGCCGCAAAGATATTCTGACCTCTAAAACTGCAGTGCTGAACAATGCATGCATGTTTGTAAAACCCTTTTGATAGGGGGAAATGCTACTTCGGAAAAACTTAAGCAATGGGATTTTGGGCCTTGTGGTCATCCCCAACATGGCTTCCCAGTTTCCTTCCTAGGGTGTCTGTTAAACTGGCCCATTTTAGTGACTGTACTCATATCGTCTCCTGTCAGATCTGAAGCCCAGAGGCGTGGTGGTGAGTATGATCCCCGGCATGGCCGCCCAGCTGCTCTTCATGTGCGTCCGCCACGCTGACTACCTCAACGATGGAGCCAAGCTCAAGTCGCTCATGAACGCAGTTATCAGTGGGATTAAAAGAGTGATCATGGTAAGCACTGTCATTGGTGGGATTGAAAGAGTGATCACGGTAAGAACTGTTATCCCTGGGATTTAAAGAGTGATCATGGTAAGCGATGTCATTGGTCGGATTAACAGAGTGATCACGGTAATAACTGTTATCCCTGGGATTTAAAGAGTGATCATGGTAAGCACTGTCACTGGTGGGATTGAAAGAGTCATCACAGTAAGAACTGTTATCCCTGGGATTTAAAGAGTGATCATGGTAAGCGATGTCATTGGTCGGATTAACAGAGTGGTCACGGTAATAACTGTTATCCCTGGGATTTAAAGAGTGATCATGGTAAGCACTGTCACTGGTGGGATTGAAAGAGTGATCACGGTAAGAACTGTTATCCCTGGGATTTAAAGAGTGATCATGGTAAGCGATGTCATTGGTCGGATTAACAGAGTGATCACGGTAATAACTGTTATCCCTGGGATTTAAAGAGTGATCATGGTAAGCACTGTCACTGGTGGGATTGAAAGAGTGATCACGGTAAGAACTGTTATCCCTGGGATTTAAAGAGTGATCATGGTAAGCGATGTCATTGGTCGGATTGACAGAGTGGTCACGGTAATAACTGTTATCCCTGGGATTTAAAGAGTGGTCATGGTAAGCGATGTCATTGGTCGGATTAACAGAGTGATCACGGTAAGCGCAGTCATCGGTGGGATTAAAAAGAGTGATTACAGTGAGCGGGTCCAAACAGAGTGTCTAAACGGAGACTGCGTGTTAGAAATATTCTGGTGACTTCCATGATTAACAGAGGTAATAACTGTTATCCCTGGGATATAAAGAGTGGTCATGGTAAGCGATTCCATGA